>APFE031686048.1:98873-120072 GCA_000404065.3 Pinus taeda
TTATGTGTTTTTATAAAAAATAAATATTTAATGTATTTTTTACAACGACCAAGTCATTGAAATCAAGCCGGCCGAGTCAATACCGAGTCGGAGTCGACCCTCGGCCGAGTCGGAGTCTGAGTCGGAGTTTTAAACCATTGGTATGTACTAACTCACTGTTTTGAGGTGAGTTTGGTTGCAGCAAACTAGGTCTGGTTAGGGCACATAACAGTCCTTAACCAATGTTCTTTTTGTGCCCAAAAATACTCCCAAGAGATGCAGTTGCCCTTCTTTGAGGGGCCGAGGGTGGTTGCTTCAATTCTGGGCTGCCCTAGCCCATGTCTATTCTTCGACCTGCTTATAATTTATAATGGTACCCTACAGCAAGCCTGTGTAGGTTTGCGACTGCCTTTCCATGGATTTGCACCCCTCCAAAGTGCCCTCAAAACAGTCCTATGATTGCGGCTCTTCCAGCAAGGGAACTCGACCCTCCTTCACCCAGAAACAGGCCTTAAACTAACAACATTTAGCCCTTAGGGGCTTGGCCTAGCACACCGCATACTCGGCCTCCATTAGGGCAACTCGGACCCCAAAACAATCCTCCTATTCCACGTTGTTCCAGCCTCCTAATGTTGTGGCTAGGGCATATTATATCCCTCCTTGACTGCGGCTAGGTACAACTCATTTAGGGCCTCCTCTATAGCGTTATTTCTCCATCCTAGAACTGCGTTAGGGCTTGTTGAGGGCAGCGTGTAGGTCTCCTTCCCTCCTGCATTTTAAGGCTACTTCCTCCTAGATTTCTCTCACACTAAAACCCAAGACAAGTGGAGAGAAATCAAGAGAGAAGTGTGTGTGAAATGACTCTCAAGTCATCTCCTTTTATACTAAAACTTTGAGCACATGTGGGGTTTATTTGGTTGTTGGCCAACCTTGACGAATTGTCTATTAACACAAATAAATTCGTAATTCCGTGAATACTTATCGGAATCGGATGATCTTTAGATCAATCCTACACTTCTCGATGACAGGGATCCAAGAAAAATAACAACTTCCATAAATAAGATGACCCACATGGAGTTTGGCCCTAGTTGCCAATTTTAACAAGTACAGAATCCCCAAAGGAATGCAAGATCAACAAAATCTTAATTTCCAGCTAGTGCGTATTTCCCGCGACAACATTTTTTGTGCACATTTACTGGAGGAGGCCGAGTTTGATTTTGCAAGGGAAATAGACGGTTTCCAGGTCAATCTGCTAGTTAGAGTGGAGGAAAATATTGCAGAGTTTTGCTTATGGTTTGGGAAGCAGATCTATGTACACTCTAACTTGTTGAAGATAATAAAATATAAACCCTCTTCTACTGCAGCGGTTTTCCCTTCGAGGTTTTTCCGGAGATGTTAGTCCAAATCATTGGTGTCATTTTAGGTGTGCATTATTTCTTAGTTCCTAATTTATTTTCCGCAATGTTTATTTTAATTGTGAAGATTGCAATGGTGATCTATTCGTTATTTGCCATTAATTAATAACAGAAGACAAATAAACTACACCAATTAGAACAATAGTTTCCAATTTATTGCAATCATGCATTTTTCACACCTTATATCTATACACTCAAGATGATTGACCTCCATTAGTTGGTTTCATGGTTGTGGCACACCTTGTCTCGAAGTCCTTCCCCTCTGTTGCCACTATTGTCACAAGCACCTATGGATTGAAGAGTTGACCTAGCACCTATCACTTCCCTTCAGGGGCTAGAAGCATCTAATAGGGTTGACCATCTAGCTATCCCTAGCACAAGAAGTCAACACTTTTACGAGACTTGGTCTAGTTAGATATTTGAGGGTGATCTTAGTTTGAGGTGTTATTATCCCCCAAGCCATTTTCCACCTTCCAAAGAACAATGATGACCTCACATATGCAAGATTGCCCCTCCAGAGCAGAGCGTTGGGCACTTTGTAGACTCCACAGGATGATTAACACCCTAGAGCAACCTCAGATGTTGAAATGATGGGCTCCCCTTGCTTGGTGTGTGGATTTGCTTGATCTTGAACCCAGCGGGCACAGGACGCCTCCAGGCTGGCCTTGACATTGTTTGATGGTTGTTACTTATTTATTTCGGAGTCCAAATGATGATGGCCATCCCTAGGATGACAAGGGAAGACTTGTACTCAGCCTTAGAGCCCCAAGCTAGAGAGAGTACATGCCACATCACCCATCTAGCCCTTGAGAGGGTGACATAAGGCACCTAGAGCATGGTGTTTGGACATGGAGGCACTTTGGGGCACTTCTTGAGGCTTTTTCTCGGGATTTGGAGTTGATTATGGTAATGGAGTATCTCCTTAGCCCATTATACACTTTATTGTGGCATTTATTACTCAAAAAGGAGATGATGTCATGCTTGTGGAGGAAATCAACCCACACATGTGGGCATTTATGACATTATTTTATGGTTTTGAGCTATGAGGTTGACTTGTAACCTCTTGTATTGTCAAACACTCAAAAGCAAACTTGTTTTAGGGCTTGTAGGTTTATTTATTTTGTAAAAGTAAGGGGATAGACCTCATATAAGTAGATCCCTCCATTCCATTTTATTATCACCACAGGTGAATTTGGCTTCCTTAGAGGAACTGGGATTTGCCTTTGTTTAACTAGCTACTTGGCACAATGTCATTTTTATGAAGCATTTTTATATTAGAGATTGATTTTTGCATTGGTAACGCCTTTTGGAATTGAAAGAAGAGTATCTTGGTGAAATTTGTAAGTTTGTTCTTGATTTTTCTATATTTTGCATGTCAATGAATTTATACTAGGGTTTCTTAAGTGTTCCATGTCTAAATACATATTGTTTATTGGAAATCTTGGTGAAATTTTGCATGCTAAAAATTATTCTTCCTTGAAACTTATAGAAGAACTCCTAGGGGGCATCCCATGGGAGTTTCACAAAAAAGAAAATAACTTTCCCGCTTACTCCAATCAAATTTCATCTTCCTTTTAAATTTGTTCTAGATTCCATTAGCCTTTCTAGGATTAGGCATTGGCCAAGGTTGTGTTGATCAAAATCCATCAAAACTTAACTTTTTCCTTTTCTTTACCTCTCCTAGGCTTTTTAAGGCAAGCTGCTAGGGTTTCCTAGGGCCAAATTGCCACAAAGTTGAGCTTCATTGGATCGTTGTCGATGAAAGTCCAAGGTTTAGCCTCTTAAACTCTTGAATCACAAAATATAGCATTTATAACAATTAAACTTCCCTACTTGAGGTTGACGTCTTTTCTTAGCTCATTTCTACCATTGAAACCCTAGTCCTTAGCCAAGCTTCAACTTGACGCCTATCTAAGGATTCCCATATCCCTTTGCTGACTGAAATTATTGAGGTAACCCTTCTTTGACTTTTGCAAGTTTGGATATTCCTTATCATTGCCTACCAATAAGCCCTAACTTGTAGTAGTCCTTGGGTAGTCCAGGTTTAGAACATGTGTTCCTTTATAAAGAAGATTTGAGTCTATTTAAGCTTTAAAGTATCTTTTCTTAGGCCATTCTTATAGGTGAATACAAGGAAGTCTCCCTTGTGAAATTCCACTAAACAACAAGAGGAAGGTTGCTTACGACCTAGGTGACAGTGGCAATCCTTCATCATTGTTGCCATAGTGTCTAGTCCTTTCTCTGTGAGTCCCCTCCCTAGGCCTACGAGATTCTACAACAATAGGTACAGGGCTCTAGAACAATTTACCTAGATAATAACCACTTTAATAATGTATTATGTCTCCCTAGTGTTTCCTACAACCTTCATCCATTCACATGAAACCAAAAAAACTTCACCAAGTTTAATCAAAGACTTAAAGAATCCTAAGCATATATTAGCCACTAGAATTGTTGATAATATTACCAAGTCATATAGATTTAACAACTTTGGGTCATCATCCCTTCAATTTTTATTGTTCATATCAATGACATGTGAAAACTTAGGGACATGCAGTTTGGTCATTTAAACTACTGCTTATTGCAACAACTATGTGAAAAGAATATGGTAATTGGTCTTCCTCTCATTTCTTCCAAAGATTGTGTTCGTTCTAACTCTGTTCTTGACAAACTTCATGGAGTCAATTTTGATGAATGTGCCTCTTGGCAACCACCAACCCCTTTGCAGCTTATTCATAGTGATTTGTGTCGTCCACTAACACTTCCTTTGGCTTTTTTAATGTGGATATTTTTGTTGTATCATTTTGTAATCATATCTATATTGATATACGGTAGCTATAGCTTCAAGCTTTGTTTCACAAGTACCAGTCTCAAGGTTGGAAATCCATAACCATCATTTCCCTGACCTTGGAAAATTTTGGAGCATATACAAACACTCGAGTACCAGGAGCTTCACAAGGGCATTCCCATTGAGGGGTAGTTGCTCCCAATACTATTTTCGTGGCTCTACAAGAGCTCACAAAAGCTCCTTGCCTGATGAAGAGCAACTGCAATATCCCAAGGAGAAAGAGGATGAAGATGATGCCTTCAAAGTCTTTGAAACTCTATTTCTGCTTATATTTTATTATGCCACATTTTCTCATTCTATCACTTTTTTGCCCCTTACTTGTTGGAAGTTGTTTTAAATGCGGCAGGTATCTATTTTAACCACATCAAACTGTCTGTTCGTAGTTTCTCACTGAATCATGGATGTTCTAACAGTGGTTAATGTTTATTGAATAATGGATGGCAACATAATGAGTTAGTTGGTATTAGCATTATATATAAGTTATTATATTATCTTCTATTTCAATTTTTTTTATTTCTCTCATTTCCTTTTCTTTTCCTTTTTTTGGTTTGAATTTTCTTTAAAATATAATGTTGCTGCTTCCTGCAAATTTGGGCAAAGCTTTTAGCTGAATACCCAGGCTTTGGACGTTCCTGCATTCCAGAATTTGGTGCAACATAGGTTGAAAACGAGGCATTTACAGACCAGCTAAAAAAAATACACACAGATTTCCACGAATTTATGAACTGCACAGAGTTCGAGATAAAGCGAGTGCTGCATCACTAAATCTTCTATGATAAGAGGTTCTTTTTCATTTATGCTCTTAGGTATCTAGGGTTTTGCAGGTTCATTTTTGGTATTGAAATCGTTGTCATATTTCGCAAAAATTTTGTGGAATCATGGTGTTTATCATAGTTTTGAGGTTCTCGGTTTTCCAGGTTCGTTTTCAGTATTTCAAATCGTTGCCTTATCTTTTAATTTTTTTGCGAAATCACGGTGTTTATCATAGTTTTAAGTTTCTCCAAATTAGACAGCACAGCTAGACCTTCTCCTGTATAAACACCATTGCTTATTCAATAACTACAACCATGAGTGGATGCCATATTCCGCGGTGTAAACCACTGGGCATTGTAATATTTTTCCTACATGAAGAATACGCAGCAGCAACAAACGAAATCAAACCCTAGCTTCCTGATTTAAAATCAACACCTAGAAAACTGTCTGCGGTACAAGTAAGGTTTCTTCATTCACTGTTGAAAGAGGTGAGAGAGGTCACGATATCGAACCTTGGGAACGCCGCCATGAGTAAATGCTTCGGCATCCAATACAGTGGGCTCGCTTGACGTGGCTGCTGCTGCTGCTGCTGGTTGTGGTGCATTAACAGCTGTCCTTGTGCGAGCTGTTCTACCTTTCGGAGGATTATCCGACATTATAATACCTCTGTCACTCCGATTTTCAAATTTGCTTAACTCGTGATAAACCCTCGGCTGGCTTCTACGCAATTGATCAACTGTAGTTCGGCTATAACGAGCTATAGTAAAAACGCAGTGTTAAGGCCAACTCGAACTCCTTGCGATATTTTCTGTAACTATCCTTAGTTTTAAAGTGAAAGGCAATGATAAAATTCGAGACTGCGGTGCCTTCGAGACGCTGCTCAACCCTAGTCCTGCACATGAAATATATAGTAGAAACTATGAATTCTCGAACGAACAATTTTAAATTCCCGAAAAATCCAAAGAAAAAAGTATAGAATCGATTTAAATAATTGCATTACTTCGTCGTGTTCAACGTGAATTCGCTAGACTTGCTGAACACTGAAGTCGCAAATGAAAATAAGTCTACAAACAGTTACATAATTAGACGTTTCTGGTTTGGATTGTTCAGTTCCATCTATGATGTAATTGACGTAAAGAAATACCTTGCAGAGATATCTCTGGACAATCAGCGACCGTATCCTCCTCCACATCCGAAAATTCGGCAAAGGCAAATAGCCTGTGTCGATGCAGAACCTTCAAATTTACCTTAAAAATCCCGCGAGACCGGTTTCGATCCCCAAGTCCGCCACAAACGTGATTACAATTAGTATGAGATTAAAACAATTAATTATTATTATTATTTAATTTTAATGTGATCGCTAAGCCACCGAAATTGACTTATAAGATTTTTTATTTTTTGTGGGACAACGGATTCATTTGCTAAGTCTACAACTTAGGCATATATATTTTACTTCTTTGGGTTTGAGACCTTTTAGGAGGGAACACATGCTCCTAACTATTAGCCCCACTCAAGTAGTGTAAATTTGTTAATCAGATACTAGTGGGGACTCTCATAATCAAATAAGTTTACTAGTCATGGTGGGGACAATTTTAGCTATTACAGTCCAGTATAGTGTAGTGTAGTTGAGAGAGATTCAAAAAAATATTTAATTTATTACTATAAAAAGTTGGAGTGTTGTGTCAAAAATTCAATCCAATGTGCAAATTAAGGTAAAGTCAAAAGTAAATTGATTGTTATATGTTTTATGAAAACAAGTATAATAATCTATTCAATCTTAAATCTTTCAATAAAATAAAATTAAAACACATTTAATTTAGATATGCCTAATCTAAATTGAGTTTCATGGTCTCAAGCAAATCTTAAGTTGAATTGATTGCTTTCTTTATTATAAGATTGAGCATCGCTTTAACTATAGGGTTCACAGTAAACTTATAAAGTAAGAGTACTTTTTAGGTATCAATTTGACAAAAAATATTTCTCATGCCTAAGCCTAGATTACCATGTCCATAATTCTATATTAATGGCATAGTCTAACTCCCTAGTGGCCCCAACCACTACACTACCTCAAGTATAAATGGGGTCTCAACCCAATAATGTTAGGAAGGTGGAAGGACTCACATAATGTGTCACAACAAGGACAATAACCCTCAAAAGGTCTTGGCACAAATATTGTAGAAGTAGTTGGACCTAGTAGGTCTTAAGGTCTTTTAGTTGACAAGTGAGTGATGCACCAATGTTTAATATATGCCATGTGAAATAGAGGTTGTAGGGCACGTTAACTACTTTCATTGCTCAATCATTAAGTGGATGATTTGGTTGATGCTCGGAAAAAGAGGCTAAGGCCCATTACTTTGGACTACTCACTTGTCCCATGGTATGTTATAGACATTTCAAACTCTTGTACTCTTAAATGCCTTAAGGGGAATCAAGTAGAAGAGATGCATGACATTGCATGATCCCAATGAAAATTATCTTGTTGAATGTTGGGGATCTAATTAATCTTCCTCAAAACCATATACTCTAATAAATAAGGACTTCAATTTGTGGAGTGGACATTTTATAATGCAGGCGGTTTAAAATATTGGGTATATACTAAATATGTCGTTATCTATTATTTGGTAAGGAGTTACTTATTGTTCACTTCATCATGATGATGGGAAGAGTGGCGTTACAACCTTCGTGTATTCTAGGATAGCGTGTGTTGTAATTTGGTGGGGCATGGCCCCTACTCAGTACTCAAAGTCTAGTTTTATATTTAAGAGTTTACATGGTTGTTTGTTAGGGTAAGCCAACATATATTTTTCTAATAATACAATTAAGAGAAAAATATTTTGGAGATGGATGCTCAATAAATCACCAAAAGCTTCTTTACTAGTTCATGGAAATTTTAAGATGGTATAAAATCAAGAAGACAAGGAATATGCCTCGATGGTGTGAAATCTTCCCAGAGAGAAAGAAGCCTAGGTAATTCTAAATATCCAACTAGGGCTTTGTGATCCCAAGAGATTCTAACACCATGAGTATGTGGAGTTTTGGTTTACCTATAAAAAATTGGAATAGTTGCAAATGATTCCTCAAAGACCTAACAAAATTATGCTTTATAAATGTAACTACTTTGACATTGACTTCTTGCATGGAAGGTTAATCTATGTAGGGGATGACCAACTCAAAGCACTAAACTATTTAGAGCACTTTATCATGGGATGTCGACATGATGTGCGTGGATAAAACCTATGTCATTGTGAATTTTTCATACCATCAAAACTATATTTATACGGTGTACATGAAAACCGTTTGGAATCTATTGCCCAATTCTTAAGGTAAATACAGATGGATTATCTAGCAAGAATAAATTATGTCTAATGTGGTGGCCTTTCTTAGAGGCTATGGTCGACAAACAATAATGGTCTCATATAATCAAAGAAGGATCATATGACATGAATTTCAGGTTATTTTTGCAACCTAGTTCTCACAACCAACACAAAATATGAGAGGAAGAGTTCCCACCCTCATGTCTCCTAACTTAGCTTTTCTTGTGGTTGAGTGGGGCATAGCCCCTACTTAGATACTAGTTTGGATACTTTTTAATTTATATGGTTGTTTGTTGGAGTTGGCTAACGTTATGCTTCTCATTCCTTGGATGAGGTGATCAACTAAGGGCACTATGAGGTGGACAAGGATGAGCACATTGTTGGCACAAATGTTAACAATGGATTGTTGGTTAATTTAATTATGAGTTAAATTACTTAGCATTAACTTATCGATCCAGGTTTGTACACTTGTGAAGCACACTTGCACAATATATGTGTGACATCCCCTAGTTAATATTTCTTTGTTGTAGATAATTGAAATTATTTTAAATGGTTGAGAGAGGGACACAAATTCCATTGTTTGAGGGAATTGTTGTTTTAAATATCAATATTGGTAGGTTGAGCAGGTTGATTATGCCATAAATTAACTAGTGAAATAAGGAAAGGTTCAAGTGTCCTTTACTCTAACCACAAGTAAGAACATGACAAAGCATTGAAGGCAACATGGGTTGAGTTGTCCATGAGGTTGATTGTTGTGCAATCATGGAAAAGAATGGGCAGTTAGTTTGTTGGGGAGAGGAAGGATGTAACAGACTTGGTTAAAAATCCATGTAAAAATATATAATACCACAGTCATGGGACACGTATTCCAAGCTGAATGGTGGGAAAAACATCCTAGCGGGTGTTCATTTAGGTTATTATGGCTAAAGGAAATTGGCAAAGGCAATGGCAAAGGCTTTGGAAAGGCAAGAGGCATTAACTGGCATTTTATTTATGAAAATAATGGAAATTATGTGGAAAAGGAAGGCGAAAGGTCACAGGTTGCATATGAAGAGGAAAATAATGGGAAATGAAGAAAATAGAGGCCTTATTGATAAAAAGGCTTATGAGGATCAGTGGGAAGGTTTGGTCAGTGTAACATTTTGTCAGTTTAGTTTTGGAGCTCTCATTTTATTCTCTCCCTATATCATACTCTTGGAAACTTAGAGCTTTCTTGGAGCACTCTTAGAGAGTGTGGCATACTTGGATTCTTGGAGCAAGAATGCAAAGGAAGAGTAGGAAAGCGCAAGAGGACATTGGGATCAACAACTACAATGGGTTTTTCTTGCAGGTACCAAGTTGCATGTATGTTTTCCTCACTAGTTTTGGCATGCATGGCATATGTGTGTGGTTTATGGGTCATGATCTGTCATTAACATGGAGGATTGTCGAGATTGATAGTGGATTTGCCTAGCCTTGCCATTTCTTGGATAGCCATGGTGTTGTGGGTTTTACTTGTGTTTTTTGGTTGGTTTTCTCGTGCCTTTAGTTGTGGGTTGAGTTATTAGTTCCTGGAAGCCTTGGTTGGACAAATGCTTTAGAAGCCTTGTAACAACTTGGGTTTAGTTACTAGTCCTAGAACCCTTGGTTGGACAAACGCTCAGAAATCCTTGTAACAACTTGGGTTGAGTTACTAGTCCCGGAAGCCTTGGTTGGACAAACGCTCTAGAAGCCCTTGGTAGGTTGAGTTACTAGTCCTAGAAGCCTTGGTTGGATAAACCTCTGGAAGCCTAGCGGCAGCTCTGGGTTGAGTTACTAATCTTGGAAGCCTTGGTTGGACAAAGGCTTTGGAAGTCGGTGGCAGTTGTGGGTTGAGTTACTGGTCCTGGAATCCGGGTTAGAACAAATGCTTTGGAGCCTTGGACAGCTTTGGTAGAGACCGATCTGGTGATGGTTAATGATGTTCGGCCCTGAGGTGGAATCATTGGTTGAGGGTTGAGGTGGTTTGGCCTCTAGAAGCCCTAGTTCGGTTTTGATGGATTTGTTTCATGATATCCCACATTCATGCTTGGAATATGGCACAGGGGTGACTGGCTGAAGAGACATTTGGCTCAACTATGTCTATGGTCGGGTGGTTCATGGAAATCCGAAACCTGGTTGGCCTTTGCATCATTAATATGAGGTTATTTCTCCTTGTTAATTCATGAGTTTTATATTGGTTTATATGTGGATTATATGGATGTTGTTTCCTTGGTATTTTTGTTGTTATTATGTTGGTTGTGAACATGTATTATGGCAATGGCTATGTATGGCTCTCATCATGTTTTTACCTGTAAATGAATGAACAATGTAACTATGGCCTAATATATGAAATTATAGCTAATGTGTTGAGGCATCAACACTTCTTAGTGATTCTCAGATAAGTATGAGACCCCTATGCTCAGTTATGTTGTTAAGACTATAGCTTTCATGTTTGTGACATGTATGATGAAATGCCTGTCATGGCTAGTAGGGGTCAAGTCTAGTCCTTATTAATGTTTTTGCAAATGTATCATTGTTTTGTTATGTAAGTTCATCTCTGAAGGTGTCATTGAGTTCTGGGTAGAGACCTAGGCTCTGGGCCTAAAAAAGTGGCATAAATCCCGAAGTCGTAGGCACAGCACTAGGGAAAAAAGTCCCCGAATGCTCCCTTATCCTTGTTGTGGGAGCGCCTGGAGCCTCCTAGATGATCCCTTGTCCATATCAAGGGAGCGTCAAGGGGTTTGAGGCACTAAAACTTTAATTGGTCTCAGGGGTTGGTTACCTCAGTGGTTGGGATGGCTTATGGGAGTTTTGTTGCTAATGTGGAAGGTCTGTGTGATGTGTTCCACGGGTTCCACTTCCTTAAGGTGACTTAGGAGGTTGAATCCCATTATAATGACCTCTCGTCGCATATTTACCCCGATCAGTCGGGTATTTGGGTAAATGTGGGATGAGGGTGTTACATAGTGGTATTAGAGCGAGTTGTGCTCTCTTTGGGTCATATCTGATACCATAGAGTGGTATCAAAGCAGGTTTCGTTCTCTTTGGGTGACATTAGAGAGTGGTTTTGTTATCTTTGGGTGGTATCTAGTTTTTTGCCTCTTTGTGTGATATCTGATATCACTGAGTGAAATTTGATACCACATAGTGAAATATGATACCACTGAGTGATATCTGATACCACAGAGTGGTATTAGAGAGTGGTTTCGGTCTCTTTAGGTGGTATCTGGTTTCCAATCTCCTTGTGTGATATTTGATACCACATAGTGGTATCAGATTGATTTGCACTCGCTTTGGGTCATATCTAATACTAAAGAGTGGTATCAGAGCATGGTTCAACCTTTGGACTAGATGGATAGAATGTGTTTGTCATGCATGCATGTAGGTTGTATATGTGCTTGCTATGTATGCATGGTAGTGGTCATTGTTTTCGTTGTGTCACCATGTAGGAGTTGATGATGTTGTTGTTGGGATATGTTTGTCATGAATGCATGTTGGTTGTATTTGCATTTGTTATGCATATCAATGTCTATATGTTGTAATGCATGCATTTTCATGGTTATGGTTATGCATGTATAGTAGGTTAGACATGCATTGTGAGGTCATTATATGCAATCAGGTCATCATGATGATATTGGTATGTTATGATGCTAATGTGGTTGCTGAGACGGAGTAGGAGATGCAGATCATTAAAGTGAAGTTGCAACAATGGACTTCGAGGTAAGAGCAAATCATCATACATGTTTGTATGGTGGGCATGCAGGTATGTTGGTTAATGTTTGTTATAAGCATTAGGGTTACTAATATGCTTATCATTATATTATTATTATTATGGTTACATGTATGAGAAATGCTATTGATTAGTGTAGTCATATGCACATGTGTCGGATAGTCATGAATGATAGTAACCTGTGGTTGTATGCATTGTTTTTGTTGTTTTATGTCAGTTAACTTTATGATTATGTTATATGTCGTTGATGAATATGTTATATGTTAACTTGTAGCTAGCTCGATGATTATATTATATGTTGTTGATGAGCATGTTATATGTTAATTTATTGTTGTTATATGTTAGTTAACTTGATGAATAGGGATATAACATTAATATCTTGATGTTATATGTATCATGCTAAATTGGATTGGCCTATGCAGATGGTTAGGGTTATGACATTCAGGTATGAGTCGACTTATTTGTGACATTGTGTTGCACTAATCTAAACTGATCGTACATATGTGATTGTTATGCATGAACGACAAATGTTTGTGTGCTTATAATGTGAACATGTTAGTTAGTTATTGTTATGGATATCATAATCTTATTTGTGTTTGAGTTGATGTGTTGTGGAGTTATATCATGCCAGCTAGATTGATTGTGCAGATGAGATAGCCTTCCCTAAGATACATTAAGGTATGAGCTTACTTATGTCGTCTGCTTTGTGCTTGAATGTTTGATTATGTTGTCTATTTGGTGTTTGAGTGTTGGTGTCTATTATGTCGTCTATCTGTTGTTGAATGTTTGATTAATCGCATGATATGAGTATGTGTCTATAAGATTGCATCAAGAAATGATCTTATTTTAAGATGATTTTACTCACACATATGTGTTGAGATAGTTGACATGTACTTGAGTGTAATAGGTGACAATTATAGCATTATGTCTAATGACTCTGAGTTGGTTATGGATTATGACATGATTGTTAGTCTTGGTAAAGGTTGATTTCAAATTGATGGATATGAATGTCTTGATATTTGGAACATGTGGTTGACATGTGTGAGCAGTTGCAGGGTAACATGCTTAGCATTATTAGGACAAGGTAAGGTAACTAGTATGTCGTTATGTTTACTTATGCATTGACAATTATGTGTTTATGGTAGTATGATACAGGGGATTACATGGCAAAAGAGATTGCCATGAAATCTTAAAGAAGGCTTGGGTTGAGCTTTCACTTGGAGGCACTAGGAACCACGGGGATGGAGTCATGGTGTTTATTGCTTGTCTTGTGCTTTTGGTCTTTTGTTATTTGTTGAGTTTGATTTGTGGTTTCGTTTATGTCTAGTGTAAGGCCTTGCCACTTTATTGTGGTATCGTGTTGATATTGGTTTTCATGGTCTTCTTCTTGTTTGTTTCATGTGCTTGCCTTTTAAGTTTTCAGTCTTGGGAATTGGTTGGGAAAGAGGAAAGTTAATGGAGCTCGGGAGAAGCTGAATGTGTTAAATACACATGGGAAACAACATAATTTGAAAGATAAAACATGAGAATACATTTTTTTATTAACAAGTGATATACATTTATAGTACATGTTGTGATTGTTGGGTTCCACACCCCAAGGTCTCTTGGACTCCTTTTGTCTATTTCGCTTCCACACTAACCCATTGAGGATTAGGTGTCCAACATCCCCCCCCCTTAATCTGAAGGGTTATGTATGAGTCCAAGAAGAGAGTTGTAATATAAAACGTGCAAAATTGCATGGCAGCACTAGGGTGAATGTGCTCTCTGAAATGTTGGTATAAAGGGCGGTGGTTTAAGGATGACCACCAACAGTGGAACGCTTAGTGCAGTTCCCGAAACTCTTCCAAAACTGGCAAGAAGTTGAAGTCTTCTACTAGAGGAAATGCTCCTATTGTTTTGAGAGGGAAACTTTCAACCATGAAAGGGAGGTCTCACCCCGCATAAAAGGGAGAACTTCAACTTGAAAAGGGAAGTCTCAACCTGCGATGGTTTAAGGATGACCAACAACTCTGGAATACTTAATGCAATTCCTGGAACTCTTCCAAATCTGGCGAGAAGATGAAGTCTTCTGCTAGAGGAAGTGTTCTCAATTTTGTTTTTGGAATACTTCCGAAACTGGCAAGAAGCTGAAGTCTTCTGCTAGAGGAAGTGCCCCAGATTACCAACTGAAGGCATGCTCAGGGACATCTTTGTTTCTGGCTACAACTCTAAAACTGGTGTGGCAGGTTGTGGCTCAGGCTCGCTTGATGTGACTTTGAAGCTTGTAGATGATCATCATTTCCCCCCTTGTTAGATACAAGGTGAGATGATGGAGAAAACTCAACTGCAAGACTTTTCAATACTCTGGAACAAGTTCTGACATGTGATTGGAATATCTTCTTGGTTGTTGATGCCCATTACCAAGAAGCGATCCGTCCAAGATGAACATTTGTTCTTATAGGACATTTGTTTCTGAAGCATCTATGTGAAGAATGACTGGTTTTATGACAGTTCTTACATGGATGAAGATCAAAACAGTGATCTTTTAAATGGCCAACTCGGTCACAGTGTTGTCATTTCACAATCTGTTATTGTTGTTGTTGCTGTGAAAGGGAACCAAAATCTAAAACCGCTGAAGGTGAACTGTCATGAAGAACAGGTAAAGACAAATCATCCTCAAGAAATCCAACAGTTTGAAATTGAATTGCCTTTGAGTAGCCTGGAATATGAAAGGACAAGTCCTTGTCATATCCAAGACTAGTTCTGTGCTTGTTGTGGACAAGTTGTTCCCAAGGTCTAATGATGGGCTTGGGAAGTGCAGACTAAGTTTCTGCATCTGCATGTACAACTGTTGCTTTATTGGGTACTAAATCTGAACCAACTGTAACATTATTGACTTGCTTTTGATGGGTTGCAGTCTCAATGTTCTTAACAGAAACATGTTCAGAATGACTCCTCTATTTTAATTCTTCTTGCTGTAGCTGAGATTCGAGCTGCAAAAAATCAATTTTCTCTTCTGCATTTTGCAGACAGACCTGAATGTCTGTGAAAGAAACTTTGCTGACTTTTAATGTATCATGATTAGTAGACAATATCAGAGTTTTGAGGAACTCTAATACTTCATTGATTATGGTCATTTTTTTTCTTCAATGTCAGAATTACACCTTAAAAACTGATCACAGCTACTACTCAATGGAGAAAAGTGATACCCACTCACAGTACACAACAATATCCTTTATAAATGTGCAGCGAATGATCAGTGTGCAACCAGCAAGCACCAATTACAATCCATATAAAAAATAAGACTTTACTCATGACCAACACTTGTTCCTGACAATACAACTGACTAAACTTTTCTCCACAAAAGATTATTTTTATTTGTCAAAACAATCATTGCCTTTAAACAACCCACCAAACTCTTATGTAGCAGTCGAATCAAGGAATCAATGCATATATATGTAGAAAAAAATGAGTTTTAAATACAATGCCACACTGGGGCAGCAACAATTGCAAACTTGCTTGGATCCTTCAAATACTCCTTCACTTGAACATATTTCAATATAAAGAATCTGTCTTCATTATTGGAAACTACAGCCAGCGATGGATAACGTTAAGATTTCAACTTAATAGAACAATCGTGTTTTTAAACAAACTCTGTCTCATATGGTGAGAAGTTACAAAATAAGCCGACGAAATTCCAAGGCGTTTGAAAGTTGTCGTCGTAGATTACATTAATGAATGGTGCAAACTTGCAACCATCCCTCGCTAAAAGCGGAGAGTCAATGTTGAAGGTATACATGTTAGAGTATGGAGTACAAGATAATAACTCAACGCACAGGTCATGGCCTTCATAGAAAATTATATACCCTTCAACACACAGTTCATTCTCTTTTTCTTTTTTTTTTTAAATGAAGCATACATACTAGAGATGAGTGCACAGTAGAATACCCATAGAACGTTCAACGCAATTCACTGTAGCAGAGTCGATTCACACAGGCATATTCAATGCAGAGTCGTTTGGTCTTCCACTAGTGATCAACATTCCAACGACATCCATAGTCTCCAAGAAAGGAAAACCAACATTGTCATAAATTTTTACCAAACAAAACTTTCATACCATTTGACTTCTTGATCAAACTACACAAATATACCACCTTTTTTTTTTACTACAGATTATACACAAGGGGCAGTGCACCAGCACACCAGGGAGTAATTCTACAAATCAGTTATTTCTTTTCTTTTAACACTCAACGATTAATAAAGTGAGTTCTAATTCAAATGTGAAGTCCATGCTCTAAGAGTTATATCCATTCAATACAACAACAACGATTCCAAGCTCTAGAGTCAAGTTACCTTCTACCAAATTCTAAGAGAGCATTTTGTCAGCATTTCAAGGATCGGCGACAGTCAGAAGAGAGTTCACGAATCACATTAAATAAATCAAGTCCTTATGAATATGTCCAATACAATAACACCTCCTATGGTGCACTTTGAACTTGAAGCCATCGAACAGAATGATAACTAGTGGATGATTCGTGCACGACATGAGAATAAATCTTTGACAGAACCGATCCCCCTCTAAACAACACCATTGTTCAAATGCTTCTCTCTGAAAAACCCGAGAACCCACAGTTAAAGCCGAAACGAACCCAAGCGACTGTCGTCAGCATACACTTCTTAGGCCGAGAATCATCCGCAAAACGATAATTGTTCTCAAGACAGCTCCAGTAGGAAAATGGGTAGACCCACTTAAACAGGTTGAGAAACCAGATGGATAGGGAAAAAACGCTTACTACAACTACCAGTAAACGACATGTGCACAAAACCGATTCAGGTTCAGAGAAAGAAACTGGTAAACCCAAATGATAGAGTTGATATAAGTACCCAACCAGAGAAGGAACTGGTAATAACCCAAATGATAGGGCTGATACAAGTGCCAAGTACTCAGGGTTTCAGAGGCACGGAGCCGCACAAGGTGAGGAGAGGAAAGAAACTATGACCCAACAAAAAGCCTTGAGTTATACACAATAGCATTTAAGCTGAGATAAATAGAGGCATGACATATATCCAGACGGTTGGCGGAATCAGAGATAGCAATGGATGACTACGAAACTTCCCCTGATGGTTAAGAGCACTAACTATTGCGGCCCATTGGGTCCTTCATCATTTGACACTTTATCTCATTAGTAGTGAGGATGGACGAATCGCTGGTTCGCATGGGTTCGCTGGTTCTAGGAAGAATTCCAGGAACATAGAGAACATTCAAATTTAGGAATGTGCAGAGGTTGTAGTCAGGAATACATTGTAGTCAGAGAAGAATATGAACAACCCTTACAACACAATCAAGTACCCGACGAGCGTTTCTGAGGCAGAGAGGAGTAACTTACGATGAAGGGAATGTTGATGTGTTATGCATACAATGCTCTGTTCTGACAGATGCTCTGAAACTCGCATAAAAACGTATTAAACACATATGGTAGGTATGACAGCATATGGTAAAGGTGAGCAGCACAGCCTGAGCGTAGGGAGAGTAACACTTATTTATGCAATAATGGCAAATAGACTTCCATTGTCAAACCTCACGTTGCACCGAAACGATGGCAGCACTGTAGGGACGCTGGCAATGGAACGCTGACAACACTGTAGGAGTAGGTATTTGATGGGAATACCAAGCGTTACCCATATTATCATGTAGAGAGCAGACCCAGATTATCACACAGAGAAGAATGAGAAGAATATGGCAGATAGAGGCCAAAAATGGTGCTGGAGAAATGACAGGTTGCTGCTAAAATTTAGCTGAGAAAATATTCATGAAATGCATAATTGATGGCAGAAATGATCTGCACATAAAGGCCATAAAACAAATGGATCAAAGTAATTATGCAAGGCAGGAATACACCTGCTCTGATACCATGTTAAACACACATGGGCAGCAACATAATATGAAAGATAAAACATGAGAATACATTTTTTTTATTAACAAGTGATATACATTTATAGTACATGTTGTGATCGTTGGATTCCACATCCCAAGGTCTCTTGGACTCCTTTTGTCTATTCGGCTTCCACATTAACCCATTGAGGATTAGGTGTCCAACAGAATGAAACCCATCATGTAATATGAGACTCAGATGAAACTCAGTGCATGAGTAAAGAGCAATTGAAGGAAGGAATATGACAACCCATTGGGATAATGGATGGTGGCAGGATGGTCATGAGAAAGGTAATAAGAAAGGTAAAGTAAATGGGCTTAAGGTAACAAAATCCTTGGCTATCTTGGGAACTCTTGTGCATGAATAAAGAAAGTTATCTTAACCTTGACCTTGAGATCTAGTAATTATGTTTTGATCATGATTGCTTTATGGTAATGTTTATATGCATATATGCATGTATGTACGTTGTTATCTGATAGGGTCCTTAGGGATCATGATTGTTTTATGTTGATGTTTATATGTATACATGTATGTATATATGTTGTTGTCTGACAGGGTCATCAAGGATCATTCTTGTGGAGGAATGATTTCTTATGTAGGTGAATGGCATGAAGAGGTTCCTGGTTTATGAGAAATCAAGTGGGAAGCGTAGACATGACAAATACATGAGGTCAGTATCATGTGGATATGAATTGATATTGTATGCATGTATTATGTCTATGTTTATGTTATGATAGGTAACGTTGAAGGATACATCAGCGGAATGAAAACAATGTGCTTTGCGACATGATATGATAAGCATGGATGACAGAGAGACGTTGGAAACAAGGTTGCTTGGTAGAGGCGGTGTGGTTTTGGATGTGCAATGCTACTATTATGTATACGTTGTGCATGTTGTATATTCAATGATTGTACCTATGGTGATGTGTAATGTTGTATATGTAGTATTGTGTACATATGATGTTGTATGCCTATTGTATATATGGTGTTGTGTGTATATTACATATGCAGTGTTGGGTATAGATGGTGCTATGTACATATCATGTTGTGCACATGTTGGATATGCAGTGTTGTGTGCATTGGTGTTGTGCGCATGTTGGATATGCGGTGATGTGTACATATGATGCTATGTATATGTTGTATATGCAATGTTATGTACATATGGTGTTGTGTGCATGTTGTACATATGGTGTTGTGTGCATCATTGTGCACATGGTGTTGTGTACATGTTGTACATGTGGTGTCGTGTGTAAGTGGTGATGTGTGCATGTTGTGCATGTGGCGTTGTGTACATGTGGTATTATGTACACATTGTATAGGTGGTGCGGTGTACATATGGTGTTGTGTACACGTTGGGCAGATGATGTCATGTACATGTGATGCTATGTACACGTTCTGTAGGTGGTGTTGTGTATAGGTGGTACTGTGTACATGTTGTACATATATATTGGTGTACATGTGGTATTGTGTGCATGTCATACATGCTATGTTGTGGTCATGCGGTACTACGTATGTGCATTGTGTAGTCGTGGTATTATGACGTGTATTCATTGTTTTGTATTATGTGTACGTATGTATATTGTGTTGTACATCAAATGTAAGAGTATGTATTGTGTTGTGTTGTACACCAAGTGTAGGTGTATGTGTCGTGATGTATATCAAGTGTAGGTGTATGCTTGTATGATGTTGTACATTGTGTGTGGATGTATGTGTTGTCATGTACATTGTGTATGTGTACGTGATTGAAGAGAAGCAAAGGCACTGGGTGCTTGTCGGGTGTGGCAACCGATCCGGTGTGCGTACGAAATAAGGACAAAGGTAGAAGCTAAGGATTGATTAAAGGATAAGTATCAATATTTTATTTCAGTTTTATTATGCATGTGATTTATAATTATGGTCTATGATGATTACATGTGATCTATGATTGTGGTTTATGATGGTTACATGTGATTTATGATTTTGATCTATGATTGTTGTGTTTTGAGCTAACCTGATGTGATATGTTTATACATTGTGATTTGATCAAAGATGCTAGTTTGACTTGTTCTGACAAGAAGCGAACAGAATTGCAAGTGTACCTTATAAACAGACCACCAATGAGGTATGATTTGAAGTTAGTCAATTTATTTTGAATCTAATGGAAATTATGTACTTGGTACAAGAAAACATGAAATGCCCAGTTGGGTGGTGGAAACTGATGACAAGCATTAGTAACAACAACAAAAGGAATTGGAATAGGCAATAGTATGTTGGTGAAGCACTTCAGGAGCAAGGATATTGTCACACACTTGTACCCAATAGTGTCCATTGATTTCCATGAGCATGGTGTGACTGGTATGATGGTTTGAGGTAGGGATATGCCTTGGTTTATGGACCTTCTGATGCGAGGAAACTTTGTCAAGGGATGGACTGCCCGAGATGGGGGTGCCAACAAAACTTGGAAGGTGTGTGACTGCATGGAAGGGGGTGACCAGATTACCCAAGGGATTGTGTAGCAGAGAAGGGAAGGCCAAGGATGGATTTGTTTTGGTCATTAGTATTGCTAGATGGAATCAGATGCACATTGGGAGTGTTCCCTAGAACAATGAGTCGGTAATTGTTCACTGAGGGTATAATAACGCAAGATTGTAGCACTAGAAATTGGATGCTGCTTTGACTTTAGTAGTAGATTCTGGAGTTCCTGGGAAGGAGGTGAATCCTGGTACTACTTTTGAGGGTGGAGGTATGAGCCTCTGGATTCCTTTGTTGGTTGATATGAGAATTGTATCCTTTTATTTGTTGGTTGAGAAAATGTGTAAATGTGTATATTATTATAAATACTATATCGAGGTGGTTTATAACTCTCCACAAACATTACGATTATTTGTTGGTTGAAGAAAATGTGCTTAAGTATATGTGATTGTTACTGTAAATACCGTAATGAGCTGTGTTATAAAGCTCCAGTAAGCGATATGATTGTCATGTTTTAGCAGTGGTCATTGTTAATATTGCAACAAGCTAAGTTATAAAGCTCCATGGGCAGTCTGTTTTGTTTTTAATGGTCATGTTGGTTATAGGTGTCATTGAACACCGAGGACGGTGTTCCCCCAAGGGGGAGGGTTCTGTAACGACCCTGGCAAAAATCCATGTAAATATATATATGACCATGGTTATGGCACACGTATTCCAAGCTGAATTGATGCAGGAGCATCAAGACCATTTTTTTCATTGTAAATATGTGATTAAAGGGGGTGTGACAATTCTTAATATTT
>APFE031686048.1:120148-140443 GCA_000404065.3 Pinus taeda
AATTAGTTTCTAAGTCTTAGGGATGAGAATCTATCTTTTAGGGATGTTGAGAGATTTAGGGGTTTGTTGAGGAAGTGAAGGGATTGAACATTTAATTAAATGATTTTTTTTTTTTAATTTGTATAAATCATTAAGCCTCAAAAGCATTGAAGGGGAGAGATGGTGTGAGAAGGAGGGAGGTTTCTCCTTGGGAGCCTTCGGCAGTCTGTAAGAGGGCCATAGATTTGCATATCTGGCCATATATGTGTATACTTGTTTATGTAAATATGACATGTTGAATTTAGTTATGAATGAGCATGATTGTCTTGATGAACTATGAGATATGATATTGTGTCTGTATCCACTGGTTGATTGGAAGGCATGCAGGGCCTTTTTAATTCTCTGCTTAATTATTTGATTGCGCATTCTAAATTGAGTACATTCGAATCAGATGACAATCCGTGTTGTTGCGCGTTCCATATGAATTGGCGCTGTCCCTTATCTTTTTATCGACATATTTCTGTATTGAATATTTGCTGGCCATCGTATGCATGTAATGAAGGTTAGCTGTAATATTAACAGTGTGATGGTATAATGCCGCCGATGTATATGCGCTATAATGGTGGTCGTATAAGGATGCGCCGGAGGCATTTGTTATGACTGTGTCACACTCATAACTGTTGACTCTTCAGAACGTTGATTGCATGCAGAACTGAGCCAACGAATTTGCGCTGATTCGTGCTTAGTATCCGGGAGGTAATGGCTTTATTTCCCATGCATGGGTTGGGTAATAATGGTGCATCGATTTTTCCTCTAGACAGTCTTGATTCTCACTATGCCATGGAGCACATACCTCAGAAGAACTGAAGGGGGAAAACGCTGGCGCATTCAAAGATTCTTAAAAATCTTGTGAATCGGCAATTCTTGATTCTGACTTTTGTAAAAATCTGATAGGATTCTTCTCTTGTCTCTTGTGTCGAGGGGGCAGACACAGCTACCAAAGAAATCTGGCCTATGTTCAACGCTGGAAAATAACGCCGAGGTTATGTTGAATACAGGAACGCCGTTGTGTGATCAAGCCGGCCGTTAGAAGGGAGTTGTATTAAACAGAGCGAATTCTAGAATTTGGGGAGCAATCGCCGGATTATGTAATTGACCAACCATAAAGAGCGGAGGCAGAGTGGCGATTGGCATATGTGTATCGACTTTAATTTACAGCCAGCGGAGATATACCTATACGTGGTTCTGATCCATACGAATTTGCTGTGTGTTAATCCATAATTTCCTTTTGAAGATATAGTCGAGAGCGAACCCATCCTCCCTAACCTCTTGCGTCCTCATCTCTGTCATAATAGTTTGTTGTCCGTTGAATGGTAGTTGCTATTGGTATTACCAGCATAATGTTATAAAGATAGCGCGGTGGAATTTTAATTAATGACTGCGTTACAGTCAAAGTTGGAAGGCCGTGCAAATCTGGATTAAATCCTCAGCATTGGCACGACGAAAAGATATAAATGTTGTATATATATGTATGGCCGTGTTCCGTGTTCGAAATACAGTAAATCCTTGCCAGCCAAATGCGAATTATGTACATGCAACTGTGTGGAGATATATATGTGCCTTGCGACTTATGAGGACCGATTTATATCTACAAGCTGCCTATGGTAAGTCAGGTATTATACATATATAGAACAGTGAGGCGCATCCTTGAATCACGTCATATGTGAGGAAGAAGTATTAATATTGCTTGTGGAATCATTTGGATACATGTGGTTGGTTCTTACTTCGCCCATGAATTCATTTTAATATGTTCTTGTAAAGAGTGCTGGTATTTTGTGCCTTGCTGTTTTGAAATCGATTTAGCTATAAAGAATTGAGCAGAGAATTGGTTGGATAGAGGGGCATGTTTTAAAGATCCTGGAAGAGCGGCTTGGAGTGCCTAGGCTGTATCATGAATGGTGGGAAAAACATCCTAGCAGGTGTTCATTTCGGTTATTATGGGTAAAGGAAATTGGCAAAGGCAATGGCAAAGGTTTTGGAAAGGAAAGAGGCATTAATTGGCATTTTATTTATGAAAATAATGGAAATTAAGAGAAAAGGAAGGTGAAAGGTCACAGGTTGCATGTGAGGAGGAAAATGAAGAAAATAGAGGTCTCATTAATAAAAAGGTTTATGAGGATTAGTGGGTAGGCTTGGTTAGTGTAACCTTTTGTCAGTTTAGTTTTGGAGTTCTCATTGTATTCTCTCTCTCTCATACTCTTGGATACTTTGAGATTTATTGGAGATCTCTTGGAGAGTGCGGCATACTTGGATGCTTGGAGCAAGAAGGCAAAGGAATAGAAGGAAAGAACAAGAGGACATCGGGATCAACAACTACAATAGGTTTTTCTTGCAGGTAACGATTTGCACATATGTTTTCCTCACTAATTTTTCCATGCGTGTGGTTTATTGGTCATGATCTTTCATTGACATAGAGGATTTCCTCGATTGATAGTGGATTTGCCTAGCCTTTCAATTTCCTAGATAGTCATGGTGTTGTGGGTTTTACTTTTGTTTTCTGGTTGGTTTTCTTGTGCCTTTGGCTGTGCGTTGAGTTATTAGTTCATGGAAGCCTTGGTTGGACAAACACTTTGGAAGCCTCGTAGCAACTTGTGTTGAGTTACTAGTCCTAGAAGCCTTGGTTGGAAAAACACTCTAGAAGCCCTGTAACAACTTGGGTTGAGTTACTAGTCCTAGAAGCCTTAGTTGGACAAATGCTTTGGAAGCCCTTGGTGGGTTGAGTTACTAGTCTTGGAATCCTTGGTTGGACAAATGATATGAAATCCCAACGACAACTATGGGTTGAGTTAATAGTCCTGGAAGTCGGGTTGGAACAAACGCTTTAGATCCCTGGTCAGCTTGGGTAGGGACTGATCTGGTGATGGTTAGTGATGTCCGACCGTGAGGTGGAATCATTGGTTGAGGGTTGAGGTGGTTTGGCCTCTATAAGCATTGGTTTGGTTTTGATGGATTTGTTTCATGATATCCCATATTCATGCTTGGAATATGGCACATTGGTGACTAACTGAAGAGATATTTGGCTCAGCCATGTCTACGGTTGGGTGGTTCGTGGAAGTCCCAAACCTTGTTGGCTTTTGTATTACTAATATGAGGTTATTTCTCCTTGTTATTCATGAGTATTATATTGGTTTATATGTGGATTATATGGTTGTTTTCCCCTTGGTATTTCTGTTGTTATTATGTTGGTTATGAACATTTATTATGACAATGGCTATGTATGGCTCTCATCATGTTTTTACTAAATGAATGAACAATGCATCTATGGCCTAATAGATGAAATTGTAGCTAATGTGTTTAGGCGTCAATGCTTCTTAGCGATTCTCATATAAGTATGAGACCCCTATGCTTAGTTTTTTTGTTAAGACATGTAGCTTTCATGTTTTTGACATGTTTGATGAAATGCCTGTCATGGCTAGTAAGGGTCCAATCTAGTCCTTGTTAATGTTTTTGCAAATGTACCATTGTTCTTTTGTGTAAATTCATCTCTGAAAGTGTCATTGAGTTATGGGCAGTGACTTGGACCCTTAGCTTGAAGAAGTGGCACAAATCCTGGAGTCGTAAGCACAACACTGGGTAAAAAAGTCCCGAGATGCTCCCTTGTCCTTCCTGTGGGAGTGTCTTGAGCCTCCCATACGCACCCTTTTCCATATCAAGGGAGAATCTAGGGGTTTGATGCACTATAACTTCAGTTGGTATCAGGGGCTAGTTATGTGAGTGGATGGGATGGCTCCCTGGGAGTTATGTTGCTGATGTGGAAGGTCTGTTTGATTTGTTCCGTCAATTCCACTTCCTTAAGGTCACTTAGGACGTTGAATCCCATTATAGTGGCCTCTCATCACATATTTACCCCGGTTTGCGAGTTACTTGGCCATTGATACATGTGCTCTCTCTCTCTCTCTCTCTCAGACACACACACATGACATACGTAAAGAGGAGGAGATTTATGGGCACACAAAAGTTGTGGAATAGGCAGAGAAGGTAGCATCTTGAGCAGTGTTCCTGAGTGATGGAGAAAGTTAAAACTAGCTAAGAGCCATCTTAAAAGCTTGTTGGGCATAAGAAACACAATGAGAGCAAGGGCTTGCCTTTGGTGGACGAAGGCAGTGTGGCCTTGTGGCATCCTATTTCAGCTGATTTGTTGGTTAAAATCCCGAAGAAGCACTCTACCTCAAGCTTTGAAATCTGGCTTGGGGGTGACTGTTGCAAATAAGACTTGGCTGCAACTATCTATGGTTTGGTGGAGAGTTAGAGTCACACTCTCACTTTCCAACACTTATATAAAAAAAATATAACCTTGTGTTTATACTTGTGATTACTATATTGTCTCTATTATTTGTACGAGGAGAATGTCATGCTAATGTTAATGAGTGTTAGTTCTTGCGCACATCAATTATATAAATGTTGTGTGGTTTATAGGCCTACAATGATGTTAAGTTTAATGCTCTAATGTGTGATTCATTCTTGTGAATCGAACTAGGACTAGGATTTCCAGTCTATCTGTGGAAAGTGATTTCCTATAGGATTTTGGGCTTTGTATGATACTTGCTCGCTTTCATGAGTCTGTTGCATGTTTACTAATAGCCATGGGACCAGTGGATCTTAGCAATGAGATGAACTTCATTGTTGTCTATTATTAGGAGCATAAGAAGCTTGCGAACTTCTGAGTTGTTATGAGTTACAATTTGTACGATGGGCCTTAGTAATTATGAAGGAGAAAAGTCTTGTTCTATTTATTGTATTGCTTACATATTTGGCTATTAAGCCTTGTTCCCTTAATTTAATCTTAGGAAGGACAGCGTTCACGGGTGTATGGTTTATATATACTATCATGATTAACACAGGTATAGGCGGGATTCAATCCCACAATCGGGTGAAGGAAACGCCTGCATAAAATCATATACATACATACATACATATGTATGTATATGATTTTATGTAGGCACTTCCTTCACTCGATTGTGGGAATGAATCCCACCTATACCTGTGTTAATCATGACTATGGAATGGCGAAGACACTCACACGAGAGTGCGGGAAAAAAATCCCTTTATGTCTGTTAATTATTATGTGGGCTTAAGCATTAAGCCTTCTCCCTTTTCTCTTAGATAAGTTTTCTTTTGATGATGTTTTTCAACTGAAGAAAAAATCTCGATGTTTAAGCTCCAGCTCGCGTGACCTTCCTTTGTGATAGAGACCTTGGAATCTCAAAACTTTAATGTTTTCACAACACTGCTTCTCTCAAATCTACGAGAAAGTTTCCTCTAAGGTCTAGGTTTCTTTCGATAAGAAGACACTTCTAAGACATATATCTCTAGGAAGATGTGGCTTTGGGAGTAGTGCTACTGAATATTAACCATGGATTGAATGGAAACAACTTGAACCATTGGATTGGTGGCGGGAAACACTTAGGTGGAACTAGGATCACGGGAGTGGCATGGATAGCACCCACTGTTGATTAAATGGTGTGTGGGTTGTTTTATATATATAAAGTTACAATGGCCAAAGGGTCTTAGAATCTTGAGTCTCATCGTTTACACATAAGGTCTCTTAGAGAAATCACCAAAATCTTTATTACTAGTTCATGGAAATTTTAAGATGGTATAAAATCAAGAGGACAAGGAATGTGCGTTGATGATGTGAAATACTCCCAGAGAGAAAGAAGCCTAGGTAATTCTAAAAACACAACTAGGGATTTGTGATCCCAAGAGATTCTAACACCATGAGTATGTGGAGTTTTGGTTTCCCTACAACAATTTTTGGAATAGTTGCAAATGATTCCTCGAAGACTTGACAAAATTATGCTTTCTAAACATAACTACTTTGACTTTGACTTCTTGCGTGGAAGGTTAATCTATGTAGGGAATGACCAACCTAGAGCACTAACCTATTTATCATGGGGTGTTGACATTATGTGCATGGATATAACCTACGTCATTGTGAATTTTTCATACTTCAAAAACTAGATCTATATGGTGTACATAAAAACCATTTGGAATCTATTGCTCTGTTCTCAAGGTAAATATAGTTGGATTATCTGGTAAGAATAAATTATCTCCAATGTGGTGGCCTTCCTTAGAGGCTATGGTTGACAAACAATAATGGGTTCATATAGCCAAAGAAGGATCATATGAGAATAATTTTAGGTTATTTTGCAACCTAGTTCTCACAACCAACACAAAATACGAGTGGAAGAGTTCCCACTCTCAGGTATCCTAACTTAGCTTTTCTTGTGATTGGGTGGGGCATAGCCCCTATTTAGATACTAGTTTGGATACTTTTTAATTTATATGGTTGTTTGTTGGGGTTGGCTAACATTATGCTTCTCATTCCTTAGATGAGGAGATCAATTGAGGACACTACGAGCTAGACAAGGATGAGAAAATTGTTAGCACAAATGTTAATAATGGATTATTGATTAATTTAATTTTGAGTTAAATTACTTAGCATTAAATTATCAATCTAGTTTTGTACACTTGTGAAGCACACTTGCACAATATATGTGTGACATCCCTTGGTTAATATTCCTCTCTTGTAGACAACTAAAATTATTTTAAATGGCTAAGAGAGGGACATGGATTCCATTGTTTGATGTAGGAGATTGCTTGAGGTAATCTTTGTTTTAAACATCAATCCCAGTAGGTTGAGTGGATTGACTGTGCCATAAATTAGCTGATGAAAAAAGGAAAGGTCCCGGGTTCCTTTAGCTCTAACCACAAGCAAGAACAAGACAAAGCATTGTAGGCAACATGAGTTGTGTTGTCCATGAGGTTCATTGTTGTGCAACCATGGAAAAGAATGGGCAGTTAATTTGTTGGGGAGAGGAAGGAGGAGTTTCAGATTTTGGGGGGGGGGGGGGAACCCATTGATACATGTGCTCTTGAAGAAGAAGAAGAAGAAGAAGACACACACAAGGTCTTGGAGAAAGCATCAAAAGCTTCATTACTAGTTCATGAAATTTTTAAGATGGTATAAATATAGAGAACAAGGAATGTACCTCGATGATGTGAAATCTTCCGAGAGAGAAAGAAGCCTAGGTAATTCTAAAGACCCAACTAGGGCTTTGTGATCCCAATAGATTCTGACATCATGAGTGTGTGGAGTTTTGGTTTACCTAGAACAATTTTTGGAATAGTTGCAAATGATTCCTCGAAGACTTGACAAAATTATGCTTTCTAAACATAACTACTCTGACTTTGACTTCTTGCATGGAGGTTGATCTATGTAGGGGATGACCGACCTAGAGCACTAACCTATTTAGAGCATTTTGTGTTGATGTTTCAAGTGTATAATAAGACTCATAAAATGGCTACTGTGGATTTTCATAATTCTCAAAACTCTCAAGATTCTCACCACAAAAATCTTCAAACACTATTTAGAGCACTTTATCATGGGGTGTTGACATGATGTGCATGGATAGAACCTATGTCATTGTGAATTTTTATATTATGTCCATATAATACTAGTGTAGCCCCCTTATTGTTATTGTTAGTGTAGCCTCCTGTTGTTATTATTGTGCCCATGTAGCCCCCATATTGTTATTATTGTGTCCTTGCATTAGTATTGTTACATATGCTTTGATTATATTGTGTATAAATTAATAGAAATTTGCTACTATTGATGAAATCAAATTGAAATGAAGAGATTACAAATTTCCTCTACTATTCTACAAAATGGAAATAATAATTTAGAAATGCATGCATTTACATGCAACAATTAAAACACCAGAAGAACACAATGATTATAGGGGAACCCAATTGGGAAAAACCCCTCCGTCGCTTTTCATTAATCATATGAGGATGAGAAACTATTACAATGTCTTGCTTTGAATATGAAGAACACCCTGCATTGTAAACTCGTTCTCCTACTGACTATCATGCTCTGGCCAACATTTAACCAATTAAAGGCCCTAACTAGCTCTTATTTCCTCGCACAATCTTGGAGGAAATTATCTCCTAAAAGATAGGAATTTTATCCTATTTGCTTGTGCAATTCCCAAGGAATGATTCACCTTCTTAACTGCCAATCCTATACACTCGACTAGTATACAATTGATAATTACAATGTGCCTTTTCCTCCACTCCAACTAGGCAATTTAAATTCTATGCATGTTTAGGCTATTTTTAGCTGATTGACTAGTTTAAGTGAGAGATGACTGAGTTAACAACAATTCTACTACTCAACTAACTCAACTAGGTATTTAAGCTCGGTTAATTGAGTTCAATTGAAAATAATTGGGCTAGATTACTAAATTTTAGCAATCATCATGTGCACAACTCTACTTCTAGCCTATAACTCGAATTTACTGAGTAAACTAGTAGACAAAGCAATGCCACACAAGTTAACTGCCATCTAAGTCGTCCTACTGACGTGGAAAATCGAATTACTAAATTTGACTAAGGCACAAGTGAAATTTAGCTTTTCTTGCTACAATTTCTACCACTCCCTCTTACCAAGAAAAGGATTTTGCCATGATTTTGCACCACCCCTATCTTGCACCGATGGAATTCGAATTTGCCTCTTAACAATGCCTTTGTCAATATATATGCATCTTGCTCCTTAGTTTGAATGTATTGTGGCGTCATAATTCTCCTATACACACAATTCCGCAAGTGATGGTACTTGATATCAATGTGTTGTGACTTGTCATGAAATATTGGATTCTTAGAGAATTTAATATAACTATGATTATCACAATAAATCACTGTCAGATTCATCTCTTGGCTGAAAAGACCCACAAGTATTTTCCTCAACCATATGGCCACACATGTTGCTTGACTTGCAACCAGGTATTTAGTCTTTGCTGAGTTGAGTGCCACAAACCTCTATTTCCTGCTATACTAGGAAATGGTTGCAGACCTTACACTGAAGATAGCACCTGAAGTATTGTTCCTGTCTGATGGACTCCCTTCCAAATTTGCATTGGTGAAGCCTTGGAGCTTCACTCCCTCTGTCCTCCTATACCATAACTCATACTCGGTTGTGCCTTTGAGGTACCTCAACACATGCTTTGCTACCTTCCAATACAACTTGGTAGGCTTCACCATGGCTCGACTCAAATGATTATGTCGGGCCTTATATTCACCAAATACATCAAGGATCCCACAAGCTGTCTGTAGATGGTGGCATCTACTGCTTCTACTAAAGAAGCATTCTCCTTCCCCCAATTTGTAGCTAGAGGTGTGTCCATAGGCTTTCAGTTCTCCATGTGAAACCTCTAAAGCATTTTAGAGGCATACTTCCCCTGACTCACAAATAGTTCACCATCACCCTCCCGTACATCTATCCCAAGGAAGTAATGAATCAAGCCCATGTATTTCATCTTAAATTCTCTTAATAGGTCCTTTTTTCAAGAGTGGATCAATTGCCCATCCCTCATAAGTATCAAGTCATCAACATACAATACGAATATGAGCAACTTGCGATCTACCACAATGTGATAGAGGTTGGCATTTGCTTCACTTTTGGGGAAGCCCAATCCACTGAGCTATGTGTTGATCTGGGTGTACCATGCTCGAGGTGCCTATTTGAGATCATACAAGGATCTCTTGAGTCTATACACATCTGTCTCTCTGTCATATGTCTCAAATCCCTCTGGCTTCTCTATGTAAATTTGTTCCTCAATTACACCATTGAGAAAGGTGGTCTTCACATCCATCGGGTGGATCTTCCACCCCATTTGCGCAGTCAATGCTACAATGGTCTTGATTGAGGAATATTTTTCCACTGGGTAAAATGTCTCCTCATATTCCACTCCCTCTACCTAAGAGAAGCCTTTAGCCACAAATTTGGCCTTGTACTTCTCAATGCTCCCACCAGTTAAATGCTTCACTTTTTAGATCCATATGAATCCAACCATTGGATTTTTATCTAGTCTCGGCAACACCTCCCATACATTGTTATTCATGATGGAGTCACACTCCTCCACCATGGCATCAACCCAAACTGATTGAGAAACTTCTTCCTCAAATGGAGAAGGCTATGTCTCAATGAGTTCTTTCATGAGAGCCATATACCTAGTGTACATTTTTGGTGATCTCCTCTATCTGTTGAGATGTAGGAGCTCCCACATGCTCCCGTGCATCATGTAACAATCTGTCAAATTCTCTAGTTGCCTTCCTCCCCTCCTTAGAATATTTTGGTTGAGTGAGTGCCTCAACTCGACTTTCTATTTGCTCCTCCACATGTGGCTTCTCCATAACATCCTAAAGCTTTGCATGAGGCTCCTCCTTTGGAACTAACAACTCCTCCTCAAGTGGGATACTCAACTCTCACTCTAGAGAGCATATCGTAGCCTTATCCTCATCAAATTTGACATCTCACCTCACTATAGTTATGTGGTGTCTTTGTGTATCCTACAAAGACTCCCATCTCAACTTTAGGCTCAAGTTTCGTCTTGCTATCTTTGGAGACATGAGAATACACAATAGCTCCACAAATTTGGAAATGAGATACATTTGGCTTCCTCCCAGAGAAAGTTTCTTCAGGTGTGATCGTGCCAAGTATTCTATGAGGACTTTGCTTCTACAAATAAACATGGTCTTGCATTCTTCTTCCCATAGATGCAATGACATCCCCTAATCATGCAACATGGCTTTTGCTGCTCCCACTATGCCTTTGTTCTTCCTTTGAGCCACCCAATTTTGCTGTGGGTTATGGGGTGCTATGAATTCTTTTCTAATACCATCTTTGGCACAAAGGTCCTTGAAGGTGCTAGTAATATATTCACCTACATTATCAATTCTCAAGGATTTCAATTTTTGACCAGACTCCTTTTCAACCAATTCTTCGAACTCAACAAATTTTGAGAAAACTTCATCCTTCTTTCACATGAAGAAGATCCACCATTTTCTTGAAAAGTCATCAACAAAATCACATAATACATGTGTTTTTCTATAGAGGCCATAGAAAATGGTCCACATAAATTAGAGTGTACTCGCTCCAAGTTTGCTCTAACTCTGCTATCTTAGTCATGGAAGGTAAATTTGACATATTTCCCCAATGTGCATCCCTTGCATACATCATGTTGGTCAAGGGTGCATTTCGGGAGATCGGTGGTAATCTGCTACAGGATTTTTAAGGCCCCATGGTGTGAGTGTTCCATGTGCTTGTGCTAGAGTTCTCCAACATCTTGACTTTGCACTTCTCTTGCCTTTCTACTTAGTGCAGCGCAAGCTTCCACCTCAAGTTTGTAGAGATTTTCACTCGAACTCTAATATATTTCACCTTCCTAGTAGTTACATGTCTTTGAAAGTATTTCGCTTTACTGAAAACAACATTGTAGCCACAATCCTCCAATACAACTACAAAGATTGGGTTCTTCTTTATCCCAAGTACATACATGACATCTTTCAGATGAATATGGGAGCCTGAATCCGTCTTAAAGGTTACGATACCAACTCCTTTGGTATTGTACCACCTATCATGCCCAAGTTTTATGTGCATCTAGAGATCCTTCTCCTTTATGCTACTGAATAAATGCTTACACCTCATCATATGGAATGAGGCACCTAAATCTAGATACCACGCACTCCCTGTTACAGTGCTTGCCATGCATACAATGAGAGTAAAGTCTATTTCAAATTGTGAGGCAAGTTCTTTAGCTCTCGCTTCTCTTCAAGGCTTCTTGTTAGACTTCTTGTGCAGAGACTTTATTGTATAATGCCCAAATTAATGGTAGTGAAAACATTTTATCTTACTTAATTCCTTCTTCTTACAGTTGTTCTAACCGGTCTCTGGTTTACTTTGGGCCTTATTTCCCTTATCTTTCTTGCCCTTCCCAACCAAGGAAAAATTGTGTTCCTCCTTAGATTTGGATGTTCCTCCATCTTTAATGTTCCGTGAATTTCTTCCTGCACCAGATCGAACCCCAGTCTCTCCAAATTTGGCAATTTGCCCCTTCCATTTACAGAGTCCTGGTAGATGTGCTAGGAGAGTTAGTCTCACTAGTTCTGAAGAGGGAATATTTTTTCCAATTCCTCCAAGCTCATCTTGACACTAAGTGAACGTGGAGAGGTAATGTGGAATGGTTTATCCTTTCTGCATGAAGATGTATTTGATCTTGTCCCCTAATGCCAAATTATTGGCATCACAGTGAGGGTATTCCACATAGCAAAGGGAGTCTCCTTTCCATGTAAATTTGAGACAATGTGGTTTCTCACACCCTCCAAGATGATCTTCCCGGCTTTTGCAATGTCCTTCTTCCACTGGGCTAACTATTGTGCATCCGATATTGTTGGCTTTGGAATGTCAGTTTTGGTGTACTCCAACACACCATTATCCTCTAGCACTGCTTCCATCCTATCCTTCCAAGTTATGAAATACAGGGTTCCCTCAAGGGCATACTCCAATCTCAATCTGTTGAAAGACATTTTCTTGCACGGAAGAAAAATGCTTCACTGAATATGCAAATCAAAATCTCTAAAGAAGAATCTTTATTCACTAGTTTCTAGTGTGACTAATTCTCTAATACCATGTAGATATTTAATACTACTGATGAAATCGAATTGAAATCAAGAGATTACAAATTTCCTCTACTATTATGCAGAATAGAAATCACAATTTAGAAACACGTGCAATGACATGCAACTATTAAAACACCACAAGAACACAATCATGTAAAGGGGAACCCAACTAGGAAGAACCCCTTTGTTTATTTTCACTAATTAGATGAGAATGAAAAACTACTAAAATGTCTTGCTTTGAATCTAAAGCACACATTTCATTGTAAACTTGTTGTCCTACTGATTGTCTTGCTCTGGCTAACACTTAGCTAATTCAACGCCCTAGCTAGCTCCTATTTATTTGTGCAATATTGGAGGAAGTTAGTTCCTAAAAATTAGGAATTTATCCTATTTTATTGTTCAATTCCCAAGGAATGATTCACCTGCTTAACTCCCAAGCCTGTATACTCAAATATTATACAATTTATAATTACAATGTGACTTTTCCTCCACTTCAACTAGGCTATTCGAATTCCATGCATGTCTAGGCTATTTTTAGTTGATTGACTAGTTTAACTAAGAGAGAATTAAGTTAACAAAAGTTCAACTACTATATTGACCTTCAACTAACTCAACTAGGTACTTGAGCTCAATTACTGATTTCAACTGAAAATAACTAGACTAGATTACTAAATTTTAGCAATCATCACATGCACAACTCTACTTCTAGCCTATAACTCGAATTTATTGAGTAAACTAGCAGACAAGGTCCATGTCACACAAGTTAACTTCCATCCAAGTCATCCTATTGATGTGCAAAATTGAATTACTAAATTTGACTAAGGCACAAGTCAAATTTAGCCTTTCTTGCTACAATTTCTAACATATTTTGACCCCTTATACTCCTATTTATACTAAGGAGGTTTTTTCATTTGTATCATCCAAGAATTGTTCGTTTATTTGATGTAAAGGATGTTCCCCCTTAAAGAGGCTAATTTTCAAGTCATTGATCTATCTTTTCCTCTGTTTTGTGATTTGGTTGCATAACATTTGGTATCAAAGCTTTGGATTCTAGGGTGTCGTTGCTTTAAACAGGCCATCTTGGAATTTTCGCTATAATTTTTTTTCTACGAATCTTTAGAAGTTGAAATTTAGATCACGTGGAGCTGAAATGTTGGTGAACTATTATAGAAATTTTAGACATTGGTTCACTATATTTTATGAGATACGGTCCAAAGAAGTTAGGGTTTCTTCATGCTCCAAAATTCAATCTAAAATAGGTGACCTAGGGATAATCGTCATAACTTTCTTTTCAGGCATTGGATTTGAATTATGTAAAAAGTGGATGAAAGTCCATAAAATATAGTTTCTTTTATATCAATTTCAGGACCGAAGGTTGAAATGGTGACACGTGGCATCCTGTACAAGTTCACTCTATTGAAATAGTCCACAATCAGACCATCATGGGAGATTTGGCATAACTTGATTTTGATGAATCCAATCTTGGTATGACTTTTGTCATTAGAAAAAATAATCAGAGTGCTACCACAAGACCAAATTTCAGACCTTGGGAGGCTGAAATTATAGAGATACAACAGTTTTGATATCAGTCTCCAAAAAGCAAGAAAAAAATGTGTGTATTCTTTTGAAATTTGCATAAGTTTTGTTTGAAAAATCAGTTTGAAGTGATTCAAAGGACATAGTGAAGCATAAATACCATTGTTTGATTCCAAAATGTCTCAAAACAAAAGAATGGAAACACCTAGTAAGCAACCAAAAAGATCTACTATGACACATGAAGAAGAGGAAGAAATGCAAGATGATATATCAAAATTACAAGACCAAGTGTAAAAAATTTCACTCTCGCAAAGAGTACAAAAAAATGAAATGGAAGCCAAGATGGATGGCTTTAAGAATGGTTTAAAATAAGACATGGAAGGTTTGAAGGATGTCATGGAAGCTAAAATGGATGGTTTGAATAATGGTTTAAAAGCATATATGGAAGGCTTGACAAAATTGTTACAAGAAATGTTTCCTAGTGGTGAAAAGGTACTCCATAAAAATCAGGATGAGGAAAAAAGGAATATGAAATATGATTTTAGAGACTTCGACATTGGGTTTAAGCCCCACCGCATTCCAAAGATTGATATGAGGAAGTTTGCTGGAAAGGATCTCGTAACATGGATACTACAGATAGAGCAATAATTTGAACTACATGATGTAGAACACACACAAAAGGTACACATTGCATCTTTATATTTATAACCTAATAAATTTGTATGGTATCGTTGGCGTTGTTGTCATAAATTAGTTGTAACATGGTCAATTTTTATGGAAGAATTGATAACACATTATGAGGATACAAAGAGCATTACCTTCTTTAGCCAATTCATAAATCTCAAACAAAATGGTTCAGTGGTGGAGCACATTGAGGACTTCCAAAAATTGAATATCAAGGTAAATGATATTCTAGAGGAGCATAGGATTCATGTCTTCATAGGGACTTTAAAGGATAACATCGAGCATGAGGTTCGCCTTTCGGAACCTGATTCATTGGAGAAGGCATTCAGGGTGGCAAGAAAAGTTGAAAGCAAAATTATAGCAACAAGGAATTCTACTACTCACAACTATAAAGATGGAAGTGTTGTTGCTCCTAGCCTTCCACAACCTACAAGATTGACACCATAATAAATGGAGGAAAAAAGAGCAAAAGGGATTTGTTACAGTTGTGATAGAAAATACACTAAAGGTCATAAGTGTGTTGAGAAGAAATTATTTTACATAGATTGTGAAGAGAAGGAAGAAAATGAATAATAAACATCAAATTAAGAGGATATACATGAGGTACCTGTTATAACCCCAAGAAACTCACCTAGGTTGTATATCAGTGATGCTCGGGAACATTACAAACTCAACAAAATGTTGGAAATATGGTGGATGAATGAAACAAATGCTGCGTATTCAAGCCAGATAACCACTCCTACTATGCTTAACCCCAGACATGGGTGAACACCCCCAGACTACAAGGCTTTAGACCACCAATTACTCAGAGTTTTAAAGAAAATGTGATGATGGAGAATACTGATCACACCAGCAAATGCACAGGACCTTGTGATGGCTAGCTACAACCGGTTAAAAGGTCTGTAAATCTATTTCCTAATGCACAGAGAGGATGACATCTCTCTGACATTTAAAACAACAGAAACCTATATACAAGTTCAATGATATATGCTAAATCCTAACACAGAGGTGGGATGACAGCCCCTCTAATGCTAGAAATTAACAACACATGAATAAATGCAAAACAGGCACAACCCGGGACAAGAAGAAGAAGTGGAAAGTGAGCAATTAACAACAAAAGAAGCTTGCATTAGTTGAAAATGAAGACCAGATGCTGTAGGTATCATAGTAGTTACAATCTCCAGAAATTGAAGCATACAATAAAATAACATTCATCAACCCTCTTACATTCTCAGTTCTGGATATATGTAGAGGTTGATTACAAAAATATCTACTATCCTATGTGTGGAGGGGTCATAATGGATCACCAACCACATTTACAAACTATTATGAGCCTTAGCTACAATCTCAGTGTCGTAATGAACAAATCGGCCTTTTATGATATTCTGATGTCCTTCTCGGGTAGCTGGAGTAAACAATGGATGAAATTCTACGCCTGATAAATGGTTGAACTGCTCGAGAGTGTCCTTTTTGTACTTCGGTCATGCTGCTTATTGAATATGGTGGTTGAAGATTCAATGCACTGAGTACCAGATGATCTCTTCCATCTTCGCGCTTACAAAATAGGCCGAGAAGACTGAAAAAATACATTGAAAATGGACGTGGAGCTGAGAAAGAATGCTAGCTGTTGGATGGCTCAAACGGATGGTGGAGATCAGACTGTGCGGGCCATCGGAAGACATATGTAGATGGAAGAGTCTAGGCCATCGGATGATGTGAATGAACGGTGGAGATTCGATCTCAGAATCTATCGGGCGGGTAGGCGAAAAGGAGGATCGTGGACCATCAGATCACGATCGGGGAGATCTGACGGCTGACCAAGATGTGAGAGTGTTTAATGAGCGGGGAAAGGGTACGATTGCGATAAGCGGCTTTATCGCACCGCTTTATGGGAAAGGGCAGTAATCGTACCGTGGGGCACGATGCAATGAGAAAGGGATGCGTGGCAGACGGGGAAAAGGGGAAACTGCTTTCCCCGCTGACTAGCGGACGTGCAGATTCTCAGATCGAGAAATGCGACTACCGTCAGATCTGGGGATGGATGATCAGACGGCTAAAAAAACAGCACACGTGTTCCTGAATGATGTGACAGGCAAAGGCGCATGGATTATGCGCGCGGTTACGTTATCACAGTTACATGGCATTTAAACTCATCGCCCGGGGAGCTTAATAGAATAAGGGCTTATGTAGAATTAGGAGGAAAATGGGGAAACTAAAAAGATTGTGGGGGTACAAATGGGTGAAGTGATGGGAAAAAGATGACAAACATGAATCCCTTGCGAGCACAATCAACACAACCAGGCCTGTTGCTTTAACCATCAAAATTGAATTTTGTAGCAGAGCTAACACTGGCTCCTTATGGGGATGAAATCCTCCCGGTGAGGTCTCAAGAACCCGCAGATCAATGCCTCCATACAAAACCAGCTCAAAAATATTTGCCTAGTATTCCATTGGGCATGGAGTCTAACTAATCCTATACCTAAAACTGATAAAATAAGACATTTACAATTCTCAAGGCCAAAGACCTTAAACAACAGAAATTTTCATAAAACACCCATTTACTGGGCCATCAAAAACTGCTTCACCTCCCATACTTTTTAGTATGTGTTAGGTTCCTATACCAATAGGTTTTATCTTTCATGATTGACAGTGGAAGGGCTAAAATATGTTCATCATTGTAGGCTGCAAAGGTTCCATATTTTGGGTACATACTAGGAAAATTAAAAAATGAAAAGAGGGTATGCCTTAAAAGAATAATCAAAAGGCAAGAAAATCAATTGGTCAAAAGGATAGTGAAAATGAACCCCAAACTAAAGACCAGGAAAGTGGCCAGTCAAAATGCCACTACTATCTTTTGGCAGTGTCACAGTCTACAAATACTGCTGCTAATCATACTTGATGGATGGCCCAACAGTCTAAACCGGACCATGCCATGTTTAAATTGCTTGTTGCAGAATAGAGAATGTTTCCTGTCCAAATAGCTCAAGCTTGGCAGGTGACTAGCTAGGTAGAGAAATGAAGGAACCCAACTACTTAATCTGGGTCCTTGGAAGAAATAAGGGAAGATTTAGATAGGAGGGAAGTCAAAAGAAAAAGAGAACAATCAGGGTCTGCTAATTCAAGTGCACCCACTTCAAGTGAGGACAAAATGTTAGGATTAATAGGTTGGGTAAGTAGTGTAAGGTTGCAGAAGTGAAGGGCCATGACCAGTTGGCTTATCAAGAGCAAGACTCATTTCATTCAGGGTATTGGCACCATGGCAGAGGTTGAGGACACAACAATGGAAGCATGTCTAATTTCCCCCTTTTCCCCAAATATCATTTATTAACATCCCCCAAGGACCTTGGGATATGCTCAAGTGTCCTGTTCCACTTCATTCCATGAAAAAGTACCAGTTCAAACTATGAAGTTTAGTCAAGGGAAAGAAGCCACATTTTTTGTGTAAAAATATTTACTCTCAATTCCCTCATCTTCCATTCCTAAGTTTTTCTCCTTAAAAACATAGCATTTCCCCCTATACACTCACCTCACAATGTCATATTAACAACTAATGTATTATCTAGCTCCCTAAGCATTCCCCTTCCCTAATTTTACAAAAATCTATGTGAAAATCCCAAAAAGTCTATGTAAATACCCTCCCCCTAGCAATATAGCTATACAGTCATGATTTGGGGAATAGTAATCCATCAGGGGTTCATATTAACCCTCCACCACCCTAAACTATGGGTTTTAAACCAAAAACTTTGGTTAAAAAATAAAAAACCCATGGTCTCCACCCTCACAACCCTTTCATAACCCTTCGGCGTTAATACATTGGTTAGAATGTTTTTTAAATAAAACATGTTAAACGGGTGCGAATACAATATACCCGCTACCCTAAGTTAAAACCCACCCCCGCACGCAATATATTTAAATCAATTATTTTAATCGGCGGGTCCCCCTGTCTTAACGCACCGTCATATCGCTTTCCCGCCAGCCGTCCGATCGTGAGCGATGCGATCTAAGGGTGGGTGGTCAATATTGCATAAGAGTTTCTGGAGGTTTAGCATCCGGGGGATTGGCGGTTTCACCGCCGTACCCCCGCCATGTGTCAGCCACCCGGGTTGTTCGGAGCCCCCCGCCTCTTACCACTTACCATCCAGGGGTGCTCCTGGGAAACCACTTACCGCCTGTCCCCTCCCGCTGATGTCATACCCACGTCAGTGTGACGTCAGCGCCTTCGTCCGCCACCACTGCTCCACGTCGCCTCCACGTCGTCCATCAGCCTGCATGCCTTGCCACCGTGTCACCACCACCTGGCCACCCACGTCAGCCACCACGTCACCCTGCCGTACCCGGACCCACCGATGACGTCATGTTGATGTCATCACCAAAAAGGCGCCAAAGGGCCAAATTTGCATAAAAGTCGGGAAATGACCATTTTATGTCATTTTAACTTGTCGTTTTTAGAGCATTGTGCATGCGAAAGACGTCGTTTACAGCCAAAATCAAGAATTTGCTCGCCCAAGCTGTTGTCGCCCTCAAAGTCGACTCAAATACCTGCAATTGTTCCAGCTTGACACCTCTTGCATCGAAAAATCCAGGTATTTGCTGCAGGCAACCTATTTCACCCATATTTCTCCCATTTTTCTCCTAATTTCCTATAAAAAAACTCTGCAAAAGTTCCTCACAGTCAAATTATCCACTGAAACTACCCAAAAACCCGGTAAACTCCCTACACCACGAAGCTCTGCAAAAAACTCGTGCCCTTCTTCAGAATTCACCGTGAAAAACTAATTTTAGAAGCCGAGCTACTGGCTAAAATCCATACAACTGCACACTGATCCCTGTTATTAAAATTCCCTTTGAAAAACCAGCTAATTAGCTCAAAACACACTGGTTTCTTCCAACAGAATGCTCCACAGTGCATCAACCCTGTAAAAAAGTCTCCTCATACTCTTAGAGCTGCTCACTTTAAAACACAATTCAGTAAGCAATCCTCAGCCTCTGCACTAATCCTAAGCTCAAGTAAACATCCAATAAATTTCAGACATGGCCACTCCATCTGCTCTAGATGTTGCTTCTGTTAATCCACCCAGTAAGGAGCTTGAAGCTATGCCACTTGTGGACAGTGATTTGCTCATTGCAGATTTTGTGGCAGAGAGGAACCACCTACAGACCTTCTGCCAGCTAAGGAACAGTCACTTGGACAACAGTGACATGTATGGCATCTGGGAGTCTAATCTGCCTACCTACTTCTTGCCATCTGTAAATGTTTCTGCTGAAGTCATTCACCTCTGTGCAGAAAATTATGACTAGAAACTCAGAGCTGTTAAGTCTCCATCTGGGAGCATCCTCTTTTACATAACTCTTGATTCCATCAATCAGATGCTAAATTACAAGCAAACCAAGCTGCTCTACCCCTTTTCCATAAAGCATTTTCTAGATGAGGGCTCCAAGCTCTCTAGCATTGAGATTGCTGCAGTTGCCAAAACTTTCATGAGAGCAGACTGCCAGCCTTCTGGGCCACCTCCTTTCCCATATGCAAATTTCAATGAGGTAGGCAAGCTGCTTGTGGACATGATATCCTCTGTCCTG
>APFE031686054.1:0-13175 GCA_000404065.3 Pinus taeda
CCATAGTTTTGAGTCCCTTGAAGATATTTGAAAATCCTCTTTACTGCTTGAAGATGAGTTCCTTTGGATTTGCCTGAAATCTCCCAACTATTCCAACTGCATGCATGATGTCTGGTCGGGTACCTGTTAAATAAAGTAAACTTCCAATCATAGACCTGTAGGTTGGTTGATGCACAGCTGCTGATTCATCATTTGCACTGAGACTGCATCCTGTAACCACGGGAGTACATACTGTTTTGCATCTTCCATGCCACATTTCTTCAAAATCTGCTTAAGATACTTGGTTTGAGACAAGAAGATCCCTCCTTCATTTTGTTGGATTTGCAAACCAAGAAAGTATGTCAGTTCTCCAAGCAAGGACATTTCGAATTCTTTCTGCATCACCAAGGCAAAGTTTTGACTCATAACTTCTTCATATTGCTACCAAAGATAATATCATCTACATACACAACAAGTATTAGCAATTTGTCATTTTCAATTTTTATATAAAGATTGCTATCTGCAGATCCTTTTGAAAAACCTTGTTGATGAAGATATTTGTCCAAACGGTAGTACGAAGCCCTTGGAACCTGTTTAAGACCATAGAGAGCCTTTTTCAGTCTGCATACAAGATTTGGATCATTCCCAAGAATGAAACCATATGGTTGCTCAATGTATACTTCTTCTTCTAATTCTCCATTCAGAAAGGCTGATTGTACGTCCATTTGAAATACTTTGAACTTTTGAAAGCTTGATAGAGCAAGGAACATTCGGATGGCCTCAAGTCTTGCAACAGGAGCAAAAGTCTCTTCAAAGTCTATTCCTTCTTGTTGAGCATACCCTTTGCAAACAAGTTTGGCCTTGTTTCGAATTACTACCCCATTTTCATTCACCTTATTTTTGAAGATCCATTTTGTCCCTATGACGTTCTTATCTTTTGGTCTAGGAACCAACTCCCAAGTGTTGTTCTTTTCAAGCTACTCAATTTCTTCATCCATTTCCTTGACCCAGCATTCATCTTTGCATGCATCTTTTACATTTTGTGGCTCAGTGGAGGAGAGCAATGCCAAATAGCTTGAGGCTTCTACAATTGTTCTTCTTGTTTGTACACCTGCTTCTTTCTGTCCCAAAATCTGAGATTCTGGATTATCCTTCTGAATGTACCTAGATGGAGTCTTCTCTTCTATCCTTATTTGTTCCTCTGTTGCCTCTTGAGGTTCTTCTTCATTATCAGTCTGATTTGAAGGGTAGTCTTCATCCTCTTCAATATTTTTATAATTTACTTGCCTAGGAATGTATCCTTCTTCATCAACCACTACATCAATGATGTCAAAAATTCTTCCAAGTCTTTTATTGTAACAGTTATATGCCTTGCTATGGGGAGAATAACCAAGGAGAATGCCCTCATCTGCTCTAGGTTCAAGTTTGCTAAGATGTTCATCATGATTCTTAATATAGCATTTGCTTCCAAAAATCTTGAAATGCTTTACCGAAGGAGTCTCACCATACCAGATCTCATGAGGAGTTTGAGTGTTGTTCACTCGGACATTTGTTTTGTTGAGAATAACAACCACAACAAATGCAGCTTCACCCCAGAAGGTTGCAGGAGTTCCAGACTCATCAAGCATAGCACGAGCCATTTGTTGAACAGTTCTTGTCAGGCTAGGAGTAACTCCAGAAAACTGTTTCGTTTATTCAATTAGCCAGCTATCTATTATATACATGAATGTGATCGTTCAGTTCATCTTCTTGATGAATGTTCACATTCAATTCCCCCAATCACTGAGGATTAGGTGTCAACATTCCCCCCTTAATCTAAAGGGATGTTGGTGAGTCGAAGCATCGTTCTGAATCTTTCAAGCTTTTCTCTTCCAAGTGCTTTGGTGAAGATGTCTGCAATTTGCTCATTTGTGGAACAATGATGGTGATGGATTTTCTTGGCCTCAACATGATGTCGGATCAGATGATATTTAGTATTGATGTTCTTTGTACGATCATGGAACTTTGGGTTCTTGGCCAACTTTATTGCAGAGGTGTTGTCAATCATGAGTGGAGTTGATTTTACTTGTTTTACCTGTAAATCTTCAAGAATTTTTCTGAGCCACACAATTTCTTTCGTTGCTTCAGCTGCTGCCACATATTCTGCTTCTATCGTGGAATCTGCTGGAACTGATTGTTTGCGTGATCTCCAAGAGACAGATCCTGATCCAAGACTCATAGCATATCCTGAAGTAGATACTTCAGTTTCTTTGTCTCCATCGAAGTCTAAATCAGAGTATCCAATCAAGCTGAAGTCGTCCACCTGTGTATACTTGATTCCAAGGTCTTGAGTTCCCTTCAAGTACCTTAGAACTCTTTTTGCAGTAGACCAATGTCCCTCACAAGGCTTTTGCATAAATATGGAGAGGATTCCAACAGCAAATGAAATATCTAGTCTGGTAGTAGTGAGGTAGATGAGACTTCCTACAAGCTGTGTATACTTTGTTGCATCCTCAAATTCCTTTCCTTCAATAGATGTGAGCTTTAAGTTTTGTTCCATTGGAGTAGTAAGAGGATTGCACTCTGTCATACCAAACCTGTTCAACAAATCTCCAATGTATTTCTTTTGAGAAAGAAATATGGACTTTGGATGTTGGGTTACTTCAATGCCAAGATAGTAATGAACATAGCCCAAATCGGTCATTTCAAAACTTTTCCCCAATTCCTTCTTTATGGATGCAATGTAGCTTTCATTGTTCCCTGTCATTAAAAGATCATCTACATATACCCAAGATATACAACTGTTTTGCCAACTTTCTTGACAAATAAAGTTGCATCATCAAGATCAAAATGATTGAAGTTGAGTTTCAGAAGATGCTCAGTTAGTTTTTCATACCAGGCTCGTGGTGCTTGTTTGAGGCCATACAATGACTTCACAAGTTTGCATACTTTATGTTCATGTCATTTCACAACAAATCCTTCAGGCTGGGACATAAAAACATTCTCTTTTAGATCTCCATTCAAGAAGGCAGTTTTTACATCCATTTGATGGAGTTTCCAACCATTCTGAGCTGCTAGTGCAAAGAGTGTCCGGATGGTGGCCCATTTTGCTGTGGGAGCAAAATTTTCCTCATAATCGACCCCTTCCTTCTGTGCAAAACCTTTTGCCACAAGCCTAGCTTTGTGCTTGTCAAGTGAGCCATCAGCTTTGTACTTGTTCTTGTAGACCCACTTGTAGCCAATTGGGTTGGTTCCAAATGGAGGATCAACCAGCTTCCAAGTGTTGTTCTTTATGAGGGCATCATACTCCTTTTGCATTGCTTCTTTCCTTTCATCATGAGAAGCAGCTTCTTTAAAGGAAGTTGGTTCAAATCTGTAGACAAGTTCAATTCACAATCATAAGAAACATCCATATCAATAGGTGAATTAGAGTCATCTACATCACCTCCATTTTGTCGATTTGCATTTCTGGTTCTTGTTTTTCCAATTTCATCAGGATGAACACTTTCAAGTGTCTTTGTCAGCCACTTTGGGGGACCTTTCTGAGATGGTCCAGGCTGCTCTGTTGATTGAGTTGGGAGTGAATCAAGATTGAGTATCCCAATTCTATCAATTACATCACTTAAAGCATCATCCGTTGTTGGAGTTTCAGACGGGGGAGAGTATTCTTCAGAAGAAGATTCCACATGTTGATCTAGTATAGGAATCCCCCCTTCAAGATGTGGGATCTGATTTTCAAATTCTTGAAATGATTTCATTTTTGCGAATCTATCCAAGCGATCAAGTTGCCGCTCAACAACATTGTCAGATTTGGATGATTCAAGAAAAATTACATCTCTAGATATAACAAACTTTTTATTTTCTTCATCGTAGAGGCGGTATGCTTTGGAGGTGTTTGAATACCCCAGGAAGATACACTTACGACTTCTAGCACCAAGTTTGTTTCTATGTACCTTTGGTATCAAAGCATAACAAGGGGAACCAAAAATCCTGAGATGTTTTACCGAAGGAACATGTCCATACCACAATTCATAAGGAGTCTTGTTTCTTATAGCACTAGATGGACATCTATTCTTTATATATGCAGCACATAGAACAGCATCAACCGAGAACATTATCTTTACATTTTTGAAAAAAGCATGGATCGAAACATATTCAAGGTTGTTCTATTCATTCTTTCAGCTACACCATTCTGTTGGGGATTATAAGGCACAATTTTTTGATGTTTAATCCCATGTTGGCGAAGATATTGTTCAAATTCATTTGATGTATATTATTTTCCATTATCAGTGAAATAGACCCAATATGAGATTGTGCATCATTTTCAATCCATTTATGAAAATTATTGAATGTTAGAAAAACATCAGATTGTTCTTCAATAAATAAACCCAACACATTCTGGTGTAGTCATCAATAAATGTCATGATATATTTATTTCCATTTGCAGAAGGAACAGGCATTGGACCACATAAATCTGAATGAATAAGTTCAATCTTCCTATGTGCTCTTGAATGTGAGTCATGAAATGACTGTTTGCTATGCTTTCCTAGAATGCAGGCATCACATTGCTTAAGTTTTCTAGGAATTGTAGGCAAACCAGCCACACCATTTTTCTTCAATAAACAGAGACTGTCATAGTTTAAATGTCCAAATCTAGCATGCCATAATAAACTTGATGGAAGTGTAACTTCTTCATGATGAGAAATATATGAGAAATGTTGTGCATGAGCAGATGTTCCTTGCAGTTTGAAAAGTCTTTCTTCTTTTATTCCCCTCATGACAAGTGAGTGATCAGATGACTTTCTCACCTCAAGCTTGCCATCAAACATATGAATGGAGTGACCTTGCTGGCGGATGTGGACCGAGGACAACAAGTTTCTCTTGAGCTGTGGGAGATATAAAACATGATCAAGAAGAAAGTCTGAGAGACTAGGCAGTTTAAGCCTAATTGTGCCAAGCCCTGGTGGCTTGATTTTTGACTGATCTGCAAAGTATACTACTCCATCAACATTGTCAGTGAAATCTTCAAAAAAATCTTTTCTATGAGTCATGTGCCAAGTTGCTCCTGAATCAAGCAACCAATCATTTTTCCAGGAAGCAAGTGAAGTGTTAAAAAAATCTTCATTTACTCCAATGTTACATTGTGCCTCAATATAGTGAGTGGATTCAGGTGCTTTAGCTTTGTCTGTATCATCAGTTTTACCTTTTTGTTGGTTTCTTCTTTGCTCAATTTTGTCCCATGGTAGCTTGCATGTAGAGGCATCATGTGATCCATTTCTTTTGCAGCGAATACAATGTAAATCTGCCTTTTCTCCTTGAGAATGTCTGCCCCCCCTGCCTCTGAAGTATCTTCCTCTTCCTCTTCGTCCACCTCTTCCTCTTGTAGAATCTTGAGCAGGATATTTTTCTTTATTAGCCAGGCATACAGTCTCTTCAGAAGATTCAGGGACTGTCTTCTTTCCAAAGGCTTTTTCTCTTTCAGCAAACTTTTTCACAAGAGAGTCAAAGGTTATATCCTTGAGATTTCCATTTGCTTGCAAAGACTCAATATAATTGGAGTATGTAGGATACAGTGCCTTGAGAAAAGCAATAAGAGAGATATCCAGCTCAACTTTAGTGGATTTGATATCATGCATTATAGACTTTATTTCAGATGCAAGAGCAAGAGGATCATTATTTTGCAATTCAAGAGTGAAGAGTTTAATCATAAGTTGGACGACTTCAAGTGCAGAATGTGAGTCATAGAGCTCTTTCAGCTTTTGTAAAGCTTCAAAGGAAGTTGAATATGTTGAAATGTGGCGACTCACCTCCTTATTTACAGATGCTGCGATTAATGCATACGCTTTGCTGTTCTTGTTTTCCCAGATGGCGAGCTCTTTGTCTGATGTAGGCTTTTCTGGGTCACTGTCTCCTTCTCCGACACACACTCATTTCCACAGCTCATTGAAAATGAGGGTGTGTTGTACCATCCGAGACCAGTCAGGATAGTTCTCCTTGCCAGTGAGAACTATTCCTATCATAGAGATGATTGAATGCATTCTGTAAAAGATTACTTCTACTGATATAAAAAAAACTTTTGCTGATAGACTAATAATTCTGATGGCAAAAAAATTGCTCTTATGAAGAAAACATTCTGCTGCTATACAGTCAACGTTTTCTCAAAGGGGTAAAAAGATTTCAATACTCCTTAAGGTCTTCATAAACTTTAACACAAAAATGAATATATAAAATGTACCATAGTTATGGGTCCACCAATATTCGTCCACACTATCACCTAACGCCTTTTTCAATGCAACGTTCAACACAACACTTCAATCAACAACATATAACATGGCCCACTGTGCACATACCAGCATTGTTCGCAACAAAGCATACGAACAAGTGAGGCTCTGACCAGAATGAGTGGTGGATGCATACGCTATCAACCACGTGCAAGGCTTAGATTGTTCTCAGCATAATGGAATGTCGCTATTGTTAGTGGAATGAAAATAGTGGTGACCGGATGATACTCGATGAAGACTTGTTGTCCCTTGGATCTTTGTGTAACGACTCAGGCCCACATGTAAAGGACGCAAATCAAGATCTGACCATTCGAGTCAATTAAGGTAATACTGAAAGTTTTATAGATTCACCAGCATACGAACTAGCACCATAACTTTCACAACGTCTCACATCAATTCACCACCTTGAATAGTCGCTACAGCAAATGTCGAACCACACTGCCCCATTTTTGGGCCTCACGACTGCCTGTAGGAATAACAAGAAAATAGTGAAACCGTAAAAGTCCAGGCTGGGTCCATCATGTGAATAGGATTTCTGAGAAGTGGGCAGTCCAGCCGGCAGGGAATATGCACCAGTGGTGGGGTCCTCTCCCTTTCGGTCGATCTCAGAATGCTATCAACGGAACATTCGTTTCAAATCCACTCATATATCAAACAGATTTTTTTTTTTTAATACAGATATCAAACCAGCTCATATATCAAATCCGTTCATATATCAACAGCGTTACCTTCAGGCGTTCCTTGTCAGGCAGCGTTTCTCCTTTAGGTAGCATTTCTCCTTCAGGCAGTGGACAGAGGAGCAGAAGGTAGGCAGTGGACAGGAGTTACAAAGCAAGGTTAAAAAAAGAACCTGGGACCTATGCTCTGATACCATGTTAGGCCAGGAGTAACTACAGAAAACTGATTCGTTTATTCAATTAGCCAGCTATCTATTATATACATGAATGTGATTGTTCAGTTCATCTTCTTGATGACTGTTCACATTCAATTCCCCTAATCACTGAGGATTAGGTGTCAACAGTTCTGTTCATCCTTTCCACCACTCCATTTTGCTGAGGAGTCCTAACTGTAGAGAATTCCCTTCTTATTCCATGTTTTTCACAGAAATCGAAAAATTCATTTGAGGTAAAATCCCCACCTCTGTCAGACCTGAGGCACTTAATTTGTGATCTGATTCGTTTTCAGCTAAGGCTTTGAAAGATTTGAATTTTTCGAATGCTTCGTCCTTGTGTTTCATAAGTCCCAACCAAACCATCCTGGAGAAGTCGTCAATAAATAATATAAAGTATTCTTCTCCTCGAGGTCACCTTGTCCTAAATGGGCCACATACATTTGTATGGACTAGTTCAAGAGGCCTGCTGGCTGATCCTTCCTTCTCAGAGAAGTTAGTTCTGGTTTGCTTACCAAACTGACATGATTTGCATATGGTGTTGTCTGGAATTTTGATATCTGGAAGACCACGAACTGCTTGGTATTTGCATGCTTTCCTTATTTGTCAAAAGCTTAGATGCCCCAACCTCCGGTGCCATAACCAGTGTTCATCATTCTTGCTCAAATAGCATTGTTGTTGTCCTTCTTCAAATATGTATAGGCTATTTGGAGTTCTTCTGCCTTTGATCATTGTTTTACATGTATCAAGATCACGAACACTACATCCATTTGATCGAAATATTACCTCGGTTCCTTGATCGCACATCTGACTGACACTTAGTAGATTATGCTTCAAGCCATCAACATACAAAACATTTCCAGCTTTGACCTTTTCTTTCAACTGAGCAGTGCCTTTTCCTTTTATGGCTATAGGGGTATCATTTCCAAAAGAAACTTTCTTTCCCTTTTGTAAAGCAGTATATGATTCAAGTTTTTCTTTATCACCTGTCATATGTTTTGAACATCCACTATCGATGTACCATATATTTTCTTGTCCTTCTGCATAAAAAGCTATCCCACATCTTTCTGGTTGTGGTTCCTTTATTCTCCATGTTCTGGTGCTTAAGGCTTGTTCCTTTGTCTTTCGAAACCTGCTCCTGCATTCAGAATCTTCATGACCGAAGTTATTACAAATAGAACATTCAATTTCATTTTCAAGGGCTGAAAAGTTGTTATAGGTCCTTTTCGTAATTCCAATCATACTTCTTTATTTTTGATCTTCTCTAGTCATGATTGTCTTATAGGCAACACATTGAGCTACTTTGTGACCAAAGTTATGGCAAGAGAAACATTGGCCATTGAAGAAACTTCTGCGATTATCAAATCTACCAGCCAAATGATTGTAGTTTCTATTGCCATTCATTCTAGAAGCAAATTGAGAAGTTTTTACCTGTGGCTGGTTGTAGCTTTTGTTCACCCTTAAGATGGATTGCCCCTGATTTACCTGGTAGCCTTTGTTTATTCTTGATGTAATTCGTCCCTGTTTTACATGGTGATCTTCATTGGGCTTTTGCTCATTCCTCCTTGCTGCATCAAGATAACTCTTTGAGGTGGATTCTTGAGATGTTTCCCCATTATACCCCAGACCTATCTTGATTAGTGGAGAACGTTGTACATTGATAATCTCATCCAGAGTTTCAGATCCTTTAACAAATTTCAGATTAAGAGTCTTTGTTTTCTCAATTTCGTTTCTAAGGCCAACAATTTCACATTCTAACTTTTCAAGGAATTTTTCTTTTTCATCAAGTTGAAATTGCAGAGTATCAATGATCACATTATTTTCTTCTAAACAAGTCTTGAGTCTAGAAATCTCTTCATAAAATCCATCCACATCTGTAGCATCCATGTAATCATCATCTTCAAAAGCCATTAAAAGTTTATAGTCATTACCTCATTCATCTTCATCACTATTTGATAGACCATCACTATCTTCATGAGTGTAATAGCTTTTCTTATTTACATTATGTTTCTTGTAACATCTAACAGGTTCCTTCCCCTTGTCAATCTTATCCTTATGAGGACATTTGGTAGCATAGTGACATATTCTTCCACAAGCAAAACATTTGAAAGGTAACTTACCTCTGAATCTTCCAGTACCCCATTGAAGATTTATGACAAAGTTTGATTCTTCTTCTTCTTCTTCTGATATGTGTCCTGGCTCATAGTACTCTCCTTTGCCTGAAGCCTTGAAAGCAGCTTCTCTCCTATCTGATGGACCTCCTTTCCTCATTTCATAAGCAGTTAGAATTCTGTGCAGTTGTGAAATTTTAAGGTTTTGTAGATTCTCTTTTTTTTCTATTGTATAAACTTTAGATTCAAACCTAGGGGACAAAGATCTTAGAACTTTTTCAACCACAACAGCCTCTTTTATTTCTTCACTCAAATTTTTCATACAATTAGCAATCTCATCTACACGAAGAAAATAGTTAGCACACTTTCATCATTGTACATTCTGAGATTTTCATACTAAATTCTGAGGGTTTTAAGTTTGCTCGTTTTATCTGATCATCTCCTTCATAGCTCAGAACAATCTTGTCCCATATTTCCTTTGTGGATTTAAACTGCATAACCTTCATGAATTCTGATTGAGATAGACATCCTAGAAGAGTATTGACCGCCTTTGCATTTGTTTCATATTTCTTCTTCTCAACCAGATCTGTAGGAGTTGCTGATGGAAAAGCATACCCTGTGTCTATGATATCCCAGACTTCTGTACCAAGAGATTGAAGATAGGCAGTACTCTTACCTTCCAATACACGAAGTTTGTCCCATCAAAAATTGGTGGCTTGATTGATGCTTCCCTCTCGTAGTTTCTCATAATGATAGAACTTCTTTCAAGCGATCAAGCTTCTTCAGAAGGACTGGCTCTGATACTAATTGTTGGAAATAATACTGAGAGGGGGGGGGTGAATCAGTATTATCAAATTCTTTTCAATATACCTTCCAAATTTATACTTTAATTTATTCTTCAGATGCTGATCATTAATTTGTATGTCAGTGCCATATAATAATGAACAAGAACAAGAAAAATAGATAGGCACACCAAAGAACACCAGATATAAGGTGGAAACCCGGTGTGGGTGAAAACCACCTGCTGCAATATGTCTCTATCTTCTTTCAATTAGAAACTTCTTTTTCAAGGATTTTGTACTAGTGCAGTCCTTTGCTAGTACACAAGCTACAACCTGCAGAGAGCTACAACTCTCTCTTGTTTTCCAGTCTCTCCTAGAAGGGAGATGCAACTCCCTTAGCTCTTTTACTTCTTTAAGGAACACGTTTCATTTATTTTCAGACTGGATCCAATAAGATCAAATAATCATCAAGTACATGCAAATCACCCAATCTCCTTATACAATCAACCAATGAATCACCCAACTCTTAAGAATGCTATAAATAGAAAAGTAATACCAGAAATCTAAACCCAGAATTCTACAGAAATAGATAAAAAACAGCCAACAAATGTTTCAAGATAAGTCCGCAACTTCACCAAGAGGGGCCTGCGAATATCTGTAGCTCTTCTAAGTCTAAACTATGCACGCAATGGTTGGTCTTCTGCTCTGCGTATCTCCACACCACTCGTTCTTCTGCCTTACGTACTTTTGCTCAGATCCGCATCTTCACTGTTTGACTGACAGCGTACCTTTGCACTGTGCCTTCTTCTGCACTGTGTACCTCGCACTGTGCCTTCTGCTTCGTTGCGTACCCCCGCACTGCGCTTTTTGCTGCGCTGTGTACTTTGCATTGTACCTTCTACTGCGCTGCGTACCCCCGCACTACACTTTCTCCTGTGCTGCGTACCCCTGCACTCACACCGTGGATCGCCTGCGAACTTCTGATTAGGGCCAAATTAACAGTCCTCCAATGTGCCACAGTCAGTCAGATCCACAGATATGTTCATGTGCCCGAGAGATCATGACTTATCAATAGATTTGCCTTAAGTTTTCTTCTTTATTTAGATCTAGCTTTTAAAACCAATCACCCAAAATTTTAGATCGTAAGATATTCAAATTTCAAAAAGATGTCTAGCCAGATGATCTCCTTCCCTTTTTATAGGCAAGCCTCTACTCAAACCATGGTCCAAAACCATAGGTATTCAATACTAGGAACCCAATACCTTGGATGAATACTTTTAGATGCAAAACCACGGACCAAAACCATAGTATCAAACATGTCGGGCAAAATACCATGGACCATTCAAGAAGATTCCCACGTGCACGCGCTTTTCTGCATTGGAGTGAGTGAACTGGGGTCCGCACCTTCTAAACGGATCACCTGCGTGGATGTCTACACTTCTTGGTCGGCGTACCTGCGGGTCCACAGCTTCTCTCAGTATCACCTGTGGGTATGTCATTTTCAATGATTTTGAGAGCCTGAACTGAGATCTACCACTTGAGTGGGTTGCCATCAAGTACAACACTTGTGCCATAGTGCCAAACCAGAATCATAATGCCAACATTTAATTTCCTATATAAAATTATCCTTATACCCTAATTTAAATATAAACTATAAGATACATCAAACCCGACAAAAACCCACTAACTAATTGATCTGCAATTAAGTTAGGCAAAACCCTGATTAAGCCCCCCACTAACAACCCCGGCGCCCTAATCTCGCCTTAATCCTGATACTGTCTTATTTAAAGTTCCCGTCAGGCCCCCCATTAACCTCTGCATGAAATCATGCCACAACCACCATCTGATCTGAAGGCCCAGATCCAATGCCCCAGAAACCATTTCTGGTGGAATCATCCGCTAAACGATACACGCCCAAAAAAGAATTTTTCCACGAGACCACCTTGGCGACATGTCAGTCGCTGAGTGGAATCGCGTGGCCTCTCGACGGCCATAAGTGATGTGAAATTAACCGCTTTGTGCCTCCTAGCTACATGAAAAATCACTCATTATTGACTCGTACCCGGCAAAAAACATTTTTCTATATAAAAGCCAGAAAGCCCCAAAAATGTATTTTTCGCTGAATTTCCACCTGCAAGCTTCTGTACGCATGCACGAAACCTGTAAAACATCGAAGCCATCAACCCATGTGAAAATTTCACTCCATAGAATTCCACAGACCACTTAGTCAACCATGCAGCCTCCATAAGCACCCTTCGACCAATTGCAGCTACTAGTTACCCTACTCAAAGTCAATTTGCCTTAGTTTCAGGTATTTAAACCTGAATTCACCAAGTTCCCTGTCAATTTCAAGTTAGACCAATCATTGAGTATTTTTTAAAACTTAAAACATAATGGAAATTACTCCAATAGACTCCATACTGCACCTTGTTGAATATTCAAACCCCGAAACTGCTGAACTACCTTTGAAAAACCCCAATTCAACCTTGACCAAGTCTAATTCGAATCCACAAGAACCGAATTATGGCTGCTCCTATTGAATTAAACATGAGACCCATTTCCACACCCCATTTGTTATGCTTCTTAACCTGCAAAAGATACCCAAATACAGAATATGCGAAGAAAAGAGACCGAGAACACAGAATGGCAATGACTTTATTATTTAGAGAGAAATGTTCACTTGCCTCTTCGAGGGGGAAACCTCCAATAGAGTAGTGATCGATTACAAAAATAAGACACGATGCTCCTCGCAGGGAGTTACTATCCTTTATATATGACTCCTACGAGTAATACCACGGGTCAATACCGCTTATTACTAATACCATCTATCTAAACGGCCCATTTGCAACTAACTGTGGTTCCTTTATTAATTGCGGATTAACCACTTACAATTATTAATATGGGATTTATTGACTCTTAACTATGACGTGGTCCCATTACATAGATAAGGAGGTTAGGGTGGGACCCTAACATGCCCACCCCCTTAAGACTAGCCTTGTCCTCAAGGCTGAAGCTGCAGAAACTGCTGCGGAATAGTGGCTGGTTCCCAGGTTGCATCTTCTGGAGAGGTGTCTTTCCATTTGACGAGGACTTCCTTAATCATGCGGCCGCGCAGTTGCTTGACTCGTGTGTCGAGGACCTGTTCCGGTTGAAG
>APFE031686060.1:0-26351 GCA_000404065.3 Pinus taeda
CCCCCAAAACTAAGGGTGCAGACTAGGTGAGATTTGAACCAACAACCACAACCATAATGCCCAATATTCCAAAGCTATTCTCAGATCCAAAACGGGGTCCTACAAAAACCGATGAGCTCTGAGAGGGCACCGAGTCTACTCACAAGTTGGCCTGAACTGAATCTAGGTTGCTAATGAGAGGAGGAAGCTTTGAGGAATTGCGATGCTTAACCTGTGTCCAGAGCTTCTCTATGTATCCTCCACTTTTAGGGGAGATTTTTGTAAAGTGTCCATATTCGTGGCATAACTTGCACTTGAAGGGTAACTTATCATAATCGACCTCTTACACATGCCCCAACTATCCATATAGAGGTTGATTTCTGTCGGTTGACCCTTTTTAAATCCACCTCCACACAAATCTGAGCATAGAAAAAAGACCATCTTTAGGCTCACAACAGTTAATATACCTCCCCCAAGGGTTCCCAATAAGCCAAGAAATCACATCATTCCAACAATGCAGGGAGAGGTAAGGGAGTTTCACCTAGACGAGAGCTAAATATTGAAGATCGTAATGAGTGTTGAAACTAGGACTCCATCAATCTAGATAGAGCCCTTGGGTGGCCATAAAATATGGATTACTACTGAGCACCAAATCATGATCTAGACGATTCTCAAAATAAATGTTGTAGAAACCATCGCCATAGATAGAGGAAACAAAGGCACCCTTTATCATAGGATTCTAGTTCTTTCCAACCAACGCCATAACTATATGAGTGGAGGGCCTGAGGCCCATGAACTTCTCGATAAGGCCTCTTTTTTCCAACTGCAGAGCCCTAGAGTGGGCTTGAGAGGCACATATTTCAATCTTAAAGATCTCATGAGCCTTCTTCACAAAATTAGAATCCCCCTACTTTATGAATTTTAGGGGTAGAGCCACTAGAGTATTGAAATTTTCAATTTATGCCTGGAACGACACTTATGGAGGATTCCAAAACATAGTCTCCGACCTAGGAGTTGAAACTTCAGAAGACTACATAGACCAGGACAATGTTGCACCAAGCTAGAGGTAGTGATGGTAGAGGAAAGGGGACCTTCCTGATAAGGTAGAGATAAACCACGGGAACCCAGCCACTAGCCAGATGATAAGAACAATGCCAACCTAATAAGAGGCTAAGACCAAGAATGGGAGGAACTAGGGGGATAGGAAAAGTTGAATTAAATTGCAACACACACAGCCAACAGGGAACCACCGACATGAGCCAGAGGAGCCAAGCTGACTAGAGGGGCATAGACCCACCGCATGGAACTAGTGACCAAGAGTAGCATACCAACAACCATTAGGTGAAGTCGCTATGGGACGTAAAATCGTGATCTCAATCTTAAAACTTGCATCCAATTTAGTCTATATTTAGGTATCCTTAATTACATTGTTTATTTTCAAACATAAGGTTGCACTATTCAGCTAAGTTGACTAGCTCTTCCAACATCTCCCCCACTGTCAAATCTATGACAATCGGAGAGCGAAGAATGTCACAAATGATTGCCTTTTATAAGAAATAAGTATGGGAATTTCCTTGGTCTCTCATCTTGGTCCACTTGACGTAGGATTCAAAATAATTTTCCCATGTATGTTCCACAACCTTTGCCTATTTGATGTTATGTATGTGTATTCCCAATTCTATTTTGTCAGAGAGGTCAAATATTGTTTTAGTTAAGGGTTTGATTGTATTCTCTTCTTCATCACTCTCGACCTTTGATTTTTCTATGGAGAAATCATATCAAAGTTCATTATTTTTGAGGTAATCAAGAAGCTAAAAGTAATAAAAAACAATTTTAAGTATATGAGGGATATAATCCAAGGTGTAGGGGCTATCAACTGAAATTTAAAGAAATATTTTCAGTAAATCGGTGACCTCCATGATTTTTACAGAAGTGGAATTAATTGTTTTGTCATTATTGCTCGATTGATACCCTCGTAATTGTCTCCTCGATTTTCACCATACATGTGCATGCCTTTTACTGATCCGTTTTCCTGTGTAGTGGATAATAGTTGTGAAAAAAAATTGAAATAACATCTACTGATCATTTGATGATAGTGGTATGTGAGGAACACGTAACTTATTAGAAAGAGACAACCATAATTCACTACTTTATTTGATGGGTCCCTCTAATTTTCTTTTGTGACATATTCTATCACAGCTATATGTCGGGTTGTAAGACATGAGTGCTTTTCCTGAGCTACATGCAAATGGAGAGTCAATGCTTCCTTTCTAGTTAATTGAACTATCGAATCATACTCGATGTGCTTGTTCTACGATATTCTTCTTTCATGATCCAAGTTAGTTCTTCCCTTATATTCTATATGTTGTTCTTCTTTATATTGTTTCCATTCCGAACATTGTTTCTCCCTAAGGAGATTTTGAATATCGGGCTCCCACTCCATAATGTTGTTTTAATCTAGTTACCTAAGTAATTGTTCCAATTGTTTTTTGTATTGAACCAACAATTATGTTAGTGATATATATAATGAATTTCTAAGATTGAATTATTTCTAAAACACAAAAACGAAAAAAAAATAAAAATGAATAACTAAATAAAATTTAATTAGCTTTATTTTTTTAATAGTTTAGTTCTTTACATATTAATTGGTTACATTTTTCATCCACAGTCGTATGGCTAACCCATGTTAAATATTACTAACAAATATATCTCTTAAGACATGCGCCATTAACAAATGATTTGAAAAGATGCCCTTAGAAAGTCTTCAATTTTATAACTCTTGTAGGTTTGATGTCCTCAATAACAAATGGTCCTAACCACGCAATTTCAAGCTTCTTTGTCTTGCATTTAACTTTAACGTCATATAGTATTATGAGATTACCAACTTGAAAATGTTTAGCCTGAAGGTTCCTATCATACAATGTTTTTTATGTTTCCTGTTGACCTGTTGATGGTGAAGGGTGAAAAATCAATCTTCCTCTAGTTGGTGTAATTTTTTGAGTTCCTCCATTTGTAGCTTTGTATTATATTTTAGTATAGTCAACACGCTCTGTGCGTTTGATGAATAATGAAATAGTACATTGCTTCTTGACCAAATTAAATTTAAATGATGTTGTTCACGTTGGTCACTTATACGGTGTGCAATAAGCTCATAGAATAGTTGGATCCTTATCATCCGATTCATCGCTATTGACATTACATATTTTCATTAAACCTTCACTTAATGTTTTGTTAAACGAGTCCACAACACATTTAACTTGTGGGTGGTATGAAGTTGTCTTATGATGTTCAATCATAAATTTTCTTTTTAGTGCTTGGATTGTACCATTTATAAAATGGGCTCCTCTATCACTAATAAGAACTAAATGAAAGCCAAATTGTGCTACTAATTTTTTATATATCAATTTTACTGCAACTTCTTTAGTGCAGGATCCGAGTGACTCAACTACTACCCACTTCATTATATACTAATATGCAATTATTATATATTTCTGTCATGTCCTCTTACCACTTTTGGGAAATGGGCTAACAAATTCGATCGCCCATATCTCAAAATTTAGTGAAGCAATAATTGGGTGCAATGGAATTTGGTGTTTCGAAGAAGGATGACTTGTTCCTTGAAATATACCACATTTTTTACATAGTTTTGACAATCACATAATAGTATTAGCCACCAGTGTCCTTATTGCATTATCTTTCATGCAATATTTTCTCCTTAATAGTGTACTTTATCTCCCCCATTGTGTGCTTTGATAATGATTTCTTCCCTCTCATGTTACAAATCACATCTCCAAAGTATTTCAATGATTCCCAACTTATATAATTAATGTATATGGTTTAGGTTTTATAGCAAGTTCCTATTTCTTCTTCTCTAATAAACCGTTAGGTGCTTTCTTGGTATGTAAGAGTTCTACAATTTTAGCAAGTTGAAATGGAATTGCTTCAATGTTGAGTATATGTGTATTTGAAAGGTCATCATCCATATCATTTGTTTCCTCACAAGCCTCAATTCATGATACATGGTTAGGTACGATAACATGTTTTATTGGTCATACAATAACTTTGAATTTTAGTTCTTTGAATAATAATAACTATCGACATATTTAACCTTAATGAACTGGTTTGTTGCCAAGGTATTTAAACACTTTGTGATAAATGTGAAATATGAATGGGTTGGCCAAAAAGTACTGTCAAATTTTTTTGAATGTGAAAATCATAGCTATAGAATCACATTTTTTATGGTTTAGTTTCATTCAGATTTGTTAATTGTTCTATTGGCATAGGAATTTGGATGGTATATTAGTTCCTCATCGAGTTGTGCTAATACTACTTTGACTACAACATTTGATGCCCCAAAGAGTATGTGATATTATTTGGACCAATCAGGAAACTTAGTAATTGGAGCTTCAACTAATTCATTTTTAATAATCGGAATGAATCATCACATTCATTAGAAAAAATTAAAGGAACATCTTTCAATAGAATATCGTTGATTGTAAATGTGATGCTAGAATAATTTCGAATGAATTTTCTATAATATTCTACATGAACTAAACATATATTTCTTGAATCTGATTTACAAAGAGGCTTGAAATCTAATATTACCTTCATTTTCACCATATCTACTTTGATCCCTTCCTTTGAAACTGCATGGCCCAACAATATTCTACTAGCTCTTGCCAATATGTATTTTTTTATATTCAAGGATAGATGTATTTGATGAAATTGCTCAAGCATTAATCTTAGCCATTGAATATGATGTTTTAGTAATGTGTACACTATCAAATTATAGAATTAACTACCACTTGAAAGTTAAAACATCCTTGGTGAAATAGCAAGGCTCACCAATTACGACTCATTTTCTCGAGTTGGCATCAAATTCAATAGAATATTTCTTAATAAAGAGGGTGTGGGAGCCCCAAAACTATCTTCTCTTTTAATAGTTTCTAAGCATCCTCGTCTAAAAAGGTGATTTAACTCATACATCATTTTACTAAGATCATATATCTAGGGGCCTATCCTAGGGATTATATATATAAACAAAATATTCTATCTAAAAATGACCATGGATTCTCACTTATTGACAAGACTTCTAGTAATGGTCAAATTCTCCATTCATGTTTTCCATAGATTTACCTAGAGTTGGGCACAATTCCTTTAAATTCCTCTTGATATATTTCCATTTATTTCTTGGGGTGTAACCAATACTTGTACTCAATGAAGGACTTGGAGAGGCAGGGAGAATTCCATTAGTAAGAATATCCAATGTGAGAAAACTACATATAAAATTGGTATGTAGGTAAATGGTAGAGAAAAATGTAAAAGATCTATAGGGGAGTAAAGAGCATGAGAATGTGAGGAGACAAATATAAGGACCTCTAGAGTGGATATTAGAGAATGTGAATAGGTAAGAGATATGGATGTTAAATAGGGACAAAAGATGTTAAGCAAGACAAAATGCAAGGAGGGGTCCATGTTGAAGGGACTAGTAGCCTTCCAAAGAGAATTTTGCTTATCAACCAAAACCTATATGATTGTCCCCTTGGGAAAACACTCCAAATTTATAACATCAAATGGAACCATGGATGTTAGGTTCCCTCTAGGATATTTGTAGGGGGAATGTGCATGCATTGTTAGAGAAGTATGAGGCGACCTCTAAATTTGAATTCCCTCGAGGCGATCAAATGAATAATCACCTACACCCTCTAACATAATACAAGTTTCAATATGTGATGGTATAAACCTTGAGATATAGGAGACAAATGGTGTAATACTTTTGATATTTTGGCCCTAAAACCTGTATCATATCGAAAGCCATATCAAAAACCCTTGAGCCCGAAAAAAAACATTTACATTTAGATTTAGTCTTTGATTAATATATAGTTATGAGAAAATTTGTAACTATTTTTATTGGCACACTCTTACTAATTAACTAAGTGACTCTTTTGGAAATCTTGAAACATGGTTTCGAGCAAGATTGTGGTTGATTTTTACTTGAATTGCACTTTGAATGCATAAATCTATTTACTACCTTAAAAAGCCTATGAAACACTTTGCATGTTAAACAACTTAACATATGATTCTTAGGTATATCTATTGGATTTTTGATAGAATTTAATAGAAATGTGCCTTTAAATGGGCCATTTCATTTATTTATTACACTATACATATTTTATTAGTGTTTTCTAATTAACTAATGAAATGGTTTTTTTTTATGGAATATGGAAATACAAATTCAAGCAAGATTGTTATTTCTTGTTATTTAAAATGTAACATTGAAAGCGTAAATGGATTCAACACCATAAAAAGTTATGAGGTACTCCAGCTTTACAAATTATATATTCTAAAAGTATGATTCTTAGAAACCTCTACTATATTGTGGGTAAAATCAACAAGAAAAAATGATCAAGAAATTACCATTTAGTTTACTAGCTAGACTACATATATCTATTCATTATAATTTTATTAATTTATATGTAGTTATATAACATATAATGGTCTCTTTAATCACAAACAAACAAATAATAATTATAATTTAATCAAATGTTTTATAGATGAAAATAAAAATATTAATATAAGAGAAAAACTAATATTAATTTGTCATTTCAAAATTTGTAATTTTATATAATTAATTTATTTAAAATATAATAACTTAAATATTTAAAAAGGTGTAGTCAAACTTATTGGCACAATGGTATTTTTCACTACAATTCAATAATACAATTTCAAATAAAATATTCTTATTCTTTTTATTTAAAATACATCTTTGAGTGTATAAATTGATTCGACAATTGATTCCACCTTTGAAAAACCTTTTGAAACACTCAAATTCTATAAATTAAAATACATAAACTCTAAGTTTTAAAAAAAAACTCTCCCAACTTTTAATTGAAATTAATTAGAAAACATATTGTAGAAAAAGATAATTTAACTTATTAATTAAATTAAGTGTTAAACCAAAAATCTTAAAAATACTTAAAAAAAAAAATCAAACTTACCCATTTTTAAACCTCATTTATATAGCCTATTCATCCATTACTCCTTATGGAAAGTTTAAGATAATAACCATTAATTAGATTAAAAATGTTAAATAATTTATAGTTTATAATTTGTTTTTCATTTATTATAAATTAATATATTATTATTAAATTTATTAATAAATTATTAAATACGGTTATAATATATAGAATAATTGAACTAAAAATTTTCCATTACTTTTTAAATCTAAAAAATCTCTAACGTTTAAAATCAATATTTTAGCTTTGAATATTATATTAGTATTCAAAATCCATGTTCCCAATGCCCTCCCAAGTGTAACGACACTAAATATTTTATGTTTTAGAGTTAAAAATATTTAGAGTTTATAATAGAAGTTGGATAAAATTATTTTATTCCAATAAAACTATATTTTAATTTTGAGGTGTTTAGATTGTTGAAATTTTATAAATTAAATTAGAGGTTTCAACAAATTTTTACATGATGGATGAATTTGATGGAAAATGTGTTTGAAAAACTCTCAAAAAGACAGAGCTTTCACAATATAAAACAATTGAACTACAATGTTATAATGATCCATACTTTTACATAATGACATTTAAGTTTCTATGCCTTAAACATATAGAAATCTTTCCATATATAGAATATCATGAATATGCTATCAAAATAGTTTGGACATTAGCTTTTGAAATATCGAACAAACATTTATATAGTTAGGTAATGTGAGTCCACACACATGAGTAACTAATGGTGGTCATCTAAGTTCTAGGGCACACCAACCCTTAGCATGACTAAAGTTTTGTTAATAAAAATGACAAGTTCATGAGAGAAAATCTTAATGAAACACTATACCTTTTCAGTATATATTCTAAAATTCCTAAGCTTATAATTAATTTTATGTTATAATTAAAAAACTATAAATTTCCAAAAATAAAATTCTATTTTTCAAAATTTCTATTCAAGAATATTAATAATTAAAATTCTTAATATGTAAATAATAAAAATTTATTGATGATAGAAATTTTTAGATTACATTTTAGGCCTTATTATTCCCCTTTATTAATAATATAATATATATCCATATATAACACTAATAATATATATATATAACATTGAATTTAACCTTTAATTATATGTTTTTGAATGCCCTCCTAAATAGTTTTTAACATTTTATTACCATGCTTCAACATAATTTGAAAAATATCTATATTAGCTCTCAATTATAATTTTATTTTTACTTGTATCATAAACATTGTGGTAAATAAAAATAGATAATATACTTTTAAATATATTAATAAAAATTACAATTTATTAATTATTAATTAAATATTAATAATAAAGTGAAAATATTATAGTAGTTTATATGTTAAAATTGCATAGAAAATTACTACTAAAAACTAGAAATTTCAAAGCGATGAACTAGTAGGGTGAACAAAGGACCAAAATGCCTAAGGTAATCAAGTGAAAATGTTGTCGGCTGAATTTGTTTATTAAGAATAATGTTATTATGACTCAATCCAAGTGGAATCAACTAGAAATAGCTTCATGAACACGTGCTAAAATTGAGGAAAATATTACTACTATTTTGCTACATGATATTTATAGAAATCCCAAAATTGTGAACTAGTAAACTAATCCAAGTAGCTAAATGATGAATATGATTTTGAAATGTTGTTCTAAAGATGTATATGTTGGCTTGATGTGCCTTGACCCATGTTCAACATTAATTATCCAAGCAAATCCCTTCACTACTAGCCCTTTCGGCATCAATCCGCATAGCGTGGACTGAAGTCTCACCAGAAGCAGTATGGGGGGATGTAGGGATCAAGTTTCTACAACCTGAGATGGTAGTGATGTCACTTTATGCTGTAACTCTTACTTCATGCACATCTATAAGATTTTCAGGGCTTATCGATATACTTTTATGATTCATCTTTGAGACCTTCGCGAAGGTCTGCGGTCATCCTTCACGTACCCTAAGGCAAGTTAGACACTTATGCACCTCTGTGATTTCTCTTACTATTGTATTTAGCCAAATTAGCTTAAGTAGTGGATAACTTCACCATACATTACGATTATCTACGTGCAAACATATATTCTCACTTGTGTTCATATAACAAACTAAAACACATAGATTCACGCATCAATACAACATTAAATCATAAACCCAGTATTCAACATAACATAATTGCTTGCATTCATAACAGAAGTAAAATAGCTCATACACAAGTAATTCCAGAATAATTCTCTTCATTGATGTTGAGATCTCCTTTACACACTCTAACTACCATATGCACATAGTTGTAGGGGTCCACACACTCAGCTGCAGAATTCTACCTTAGGCCTCTTCGCACACAACTACAAAGCCTCTATCCTAAGATTCTTTACTCTTAGCTCTTACAGACCCATTCCCTTCATCAAAATCAAATATGAACTAAAGATTTCCTTAGACTCTTCTAAGACTTCCCTTTTTATACAATGTCATGGTCCCCAGACCAAGGGTGGGTCTCATAAAGCTTATGCAAGTTACTGACCTTAGGGGACCTGCTCCTAATAGACCCCCAACACAAATCTAGTGGCTCACCCCTGACCCACTCTGTTGGCATAGAGATCATGTCACGAAGGCCTCCCAGCTCCACCTGTACTACTACAACCACAACGGTACACTACGTGACTTCCTGCTTAACCTGCTCGACCAGCTACTCCGTCGTTAGTCCTGTGCTATTTGCTTATATTTTCTGCTATGTTGCTTGCATACTGGCCAATTTTGCTTTGATGGAGGCCTTGAGCACATAAGGTTCATATAGCCAAGGCCCCAATCTAGCCTTCAGTATTTCCTCCTTGCACTGTGCTACGTCTACCTATTCCTTTAGTGCATGCGCTTCTCCAGCTTCGCCAACCTCTGTGTGATGGTGATGGTGCACATCACTTTGACCTCATCATATCTCTATTGTAGTTCCCTTAATTTTGTTTCTAGCCATTGTATCTTGGGATCTTCCTACAGGATGGTAACTATTTTGAGTGACTGCTGCAAGAGCAAAGTGCACTCCTTCACTGTGGCATCTACTACAGCAGCTTCATCCTTGACAGCTGCCTCACACTGCTCTCTGACTTTTGGTGGAGTCGAAGTTTCGGCCCTCAACCCGAGCTCCATGATCTTAAGGTTCATCTCAAACTGAACCTTAGCCAACTTCGTCCTTGCATCAATCACTCTTGCATTGAGCATGTGAATTCTTGCATCGACTCGCGCATCTTATGGGATATTTAGCTCTATAACGGTTCTCAACCGTCAGCTATTGTGGTTGTGGTGCCCTCATTCTTCTCTATGATATTCTTAAGGAGATCAAGCGTGGACATCTTGTCAAGAAACATTTGGGCATTGTTAACCTTCTGCTTGATCTATGAGGATCTTGTAAGATCAGTTACATAGGTTCAGTTTCATCGTCAGCATTCAGTCCGGTGTCGTTCAATTTCGACAGTGTTGTTTATGGTTCAGGTTGCTCCAGTGATGTCAATGGTTTTCATGGTGATATGGTTTCGAATTTGATTATTGACATGTTGGTTGTCGTCAGTTCCGCAAGAATTTGGTTGTCAACATGGGGTTGTCATCTTCCTTCACAGGATTGTGTTGTCAACATGTTGGTTCTCATTAGTTCTACCTTTCAGAGTTCAGTTTTTGTCATCACGTGATGTTTGTCGCATATGTCACTTTTTGACAACTTGGTGTAAATGGGTTTTTTTAGCACAAAAGGATTTAAGAACTAAAATCTGAAACTATGTTAAACCTTAACCTATACCTAAATCAAACATTACAAATGAAATGCATTTTAGAATTCATTAACCCTAAGTGTTAAACCCTAACCATACATTAAATACCATAAATCTATTGTAAAAAACATTACAATAGAAATCGAAGACCATTACCCTAAGTCCTAAAACCCTCTCGGGCTATTTGAATTATATTGACATCATTGTAAAACATTACTAAACTATTATAATAGTTATAACTGCGGGGAAGACCGTCTTAGAGACTATAGTAATGTGATCATTGTGTAAGCCAAAGGGGTGAACGCTCGGAGTTAACTGCATTGGGGTCTAAACCGTAGTTGGCCTGTGACCAGAGGGAATAAACTGTTGGGCTTGGATTTAACCATAGCGTGACTGCATATGTGTTTTCGCATGTGAACGGAGGATAACCATCAGGGTTACATGTTACAGTTAACCGTAACCACCTCAGGATAGGCATGTGAACATAGCGAAGGGTAACATTAACATCTCAGCGATAGTCAGCAGACCAGAACTGATGCCTGGATAACTGCGTTGGACTTATACATGTTCACATGGAAGACTGCAACTTACAGGATTGAATTGCAAGGTGGCAACATCTGACAGGACCACAACCAAACCTCCTATTCACATGCGGGTGGTCAACCTCCTCCGTCTGGTCAGCGAGCCATCAATGGTTTTTTTTAAAATAAAGTTTATTTTTGGGTTTTTGTTGTAGTTTTGGTGCAAACTAATGCGATGACCATGTGACTAGGCATTAAGGTGTTGCCTAGTGATTCGAACAAGACGATCATCTTGCATTCATGTCAATCGTAGCTTAGAAGCCCTCAAATTTATCTGCAAACCTTTAAATGCACCTTTTGGTGATTTTGAGTTTTAGAGTGTAGATTCTGGAGGATATAGTCGATTTTTTTTTTAGTGTAATAGGGGCATCGGGCGTTGGAATTGGAAATTGAGGCAGGCTTTGGAAAGATGGTTTAGAGAGATTTCTAAAGACATTGATTAGAAGTACCTGTGTGCACATCAAGATTGGTAAAATTGCTTTGTAATCAACCTCTTTGGTTTCAATCCTAATAAAGCGGTTGCCCACCTTGAAAGCAGACCTGGAGATGTAGTCCATCAGGGATGGACTCCATAATCAATATTTTTGTCTGGTATCATTGTGTATTTGTTGTTTTCACTTCTGTTTTGCTTCTTACTTATGTTTTAACACTTGTCCTAAATTATTTCTTCTCAAGCAATTCTCATAGTTTCAACACTTTAAGTTAACTTTCAATTCACTGATGGCATAATCGATTCTAATTCAGTTTTAACATATGATCATTTCAGATCATTAAATTTGGTATTAGAGTAGGTTTTGTATGTAGAATTTTTATTGAATGTTAACTAGGTTGAAGTCCAAACGGGAAGGAAACCATGAGCAGATTGATCCAGAGATTTGAAAGTGAAGAGTCATTCATAAGTTGGCCATGGCAAGATCTGATCTAGGTGAAAATCTAGAAGCTAAGATGAGCGATGAATAGTTTGAGCAAGCATTCTTGACTATGCAGTAGATGTTGGGAGAAATCTATGAAGACAAGAAGGTGAGAGATGCAACTTCTTCTTCAAGGACAAAGAAGAAGAACAAAGGTAAAGGCAAGGGTGATAAACCACCTTCACCTCCATCATCTCCATCATCATCATCTTCTTATTCTTCTTATTCCAGTGTAGAATCTGAAACATAAAAGAAACCTAAGAAAACATCTCTTTTGAAACTTGATGTAAAATTTGAATTACCTAATTATGATGGCAAAATCAATCGTGAAAAGCTAGATAATTGGATTAAGTAGTTAGAAATGTATTGTCGTATTCAGAAAATTTTTGACGATAAAATGAAAATTCAGTTAGCTACACATAGAATGGGGGGAACAACTTTAATCTAGTGGGAAATTAAAACTTAGATAGATGTAAAGCAAAAAGGAAAAATCATCTATTCATGGTCTAAGTTTTTAAAAGCTCTTAGGAAATAATTCTATCCTTTAAGATACATGAAACAAGTTTTTATTGATTGGCAGCACTTGAGGCAAGGTAAAGGGTAGAGTGTTCAGGAGTTTACTTAGGAGTATAGAAAGAAAGAATTGGTGCTTGGTATTTCAATGGATACATGTGAAACATTACTAAAATACGTCGGCAATTTACATTCATATTTGCAACATACATTATTGATGTTTAATCCTGATGATTTTGATGAAGTGTGTGTTCACGCCATACATATTGAATCAGGTGGAAGGCCATTCAGGTCTTCACCGCAGTCATCCAAAGAGTTGGAAATCAAAGACTGCAATGGTAGTAAAGGGAAGAACAATTTGAAGAGAAAGAAATCAGGCATAGCTCAGAAGGAAAGAGCTCATTGTTCTCATTGTGAGAATCAGTCATGAGGAATCTAAGTGTTGGAAACTTCATCCAGAACTTAAGCCCAAAAAGTTCCTTAAGGAGAAGAATGAAAAGAAGGCAATAGTAGCAATCCAGCAAGATCTAGGTTCAAATTTAGGTGGTGAAAGAAGGATAACTGCCATGGTCACGATGGGTAAAACTTTTGACACTGGTTCAAGTTCAAGTACTATTGCATTTTCATCAAACAAAAAACCTTCAAATGAGGATAAAAGAGTTGAATTATTTAACATAATGATAACTTCTAAGTACACAAAGATAGTTACAATGTTTGATAATAGATCACAGGCCAATCTAATATTTGAATATTTAGTTAAGAGTTTGTGTTTGGAAACACAGAACCATCCAAAACCTTACCCATTAGGATGGCTAAATAAATCAACTTACATAAAAGTCACAAAATAGTGTCGATTAAGATTTTCCATTACAGCTATTTACATTGATGAAGTGCAATTAGATGTGATTCCAGTAGACTTATGTGGAGTTGTCTTAGGGAGTTCTTATCTTTATGATCATGATGTAGTATTTTACAGGAGAGAACATAAATATCATCTTAATAAAGATGGCATTGAATTTATTATCAAAGAACATGAAAACAAAAATCACTTGAATTTAGTTAATGCTAATCAGATGAAGTGATTAATAAGTTCAAATAAGAGATTCGTAATCATGTGTGTAAAGGAAAAACATAAGAATCAACATGATGCTTGTTCAAGTTATGAGGCTTAGCTTAAATATATGTGATCAAAGAGGTAGAAAATTTTCCATTTCTATTTAAAGAAACGAAACATCTTACTCATAAGTAGAGAATACAACATGAATTACAATTGATGCCTAAAGCTCCTTTCCCTAATGTGAGAATGAATCAATTCAGTCCAAGTTTGGAAGTTAACAGTTACAGGGATGCAGGTCAGCATTGGGGAAAGTCAGTGTTCAATTTCTCTTATATTGTGTCACTATTTCATGTTTTGAATAGTTTGGAAGCCTCTTTTCATGTGCAGAGGAAGCTCATTTGTTTTCATATCAAAGCCTTTTCTAAAGCATTGTCAAAATATCCACAACAGCCAAGAGAAACTTATGCATCAGGGGAAGGTAATAATCAATGGAAACATCATTTAATAAATCAAGAAACAATGATTCCAACAAATCAACATCCATTTCAATACTTTCAAAATCAAACTAAGTTGCAGTAGTTTCCATATTACAGTTTGATGGGTCTAATGCAACAAGTTCACTTAGTAATCAGGAAGAAGGAAAGTATGCCAAGTCAAGTAGTTGGTTTGAAGACAAAAATGCCTTTGATTGTCTTTGCCATTCCGCAATATAGATTTTTAATACATGTCCATGGTATTGAACAATATCCTCTTGAGACGATTTTAAAAGATGATTATGAATCACTAACTCGTGATATTTCTTGGAAATAAATAAATTTCCATCTTCATAATAGGGTGTTTTACCATCATTGCAAGTTGTTCATACTGTAGATAGATGGAACAGGTCAAGGATTCAAAATGTGCCATGGTCAGCATCATCAAGGTCATCACTAGCAGGTGATTGATCAAACGTATTGGTACATCATTAGGACAAGGTGGAAAGTGAGGGAGCTCTACCCTCATCGACTATTTGTTTAAGTCAAACTTTTGTGGTCCAAAAGCTTTCAAGTGGAGAGGACTAATCGAGGAGGATTTTCTTAAATCAGTTACACAGGTTCAATTTTGTCGTCAGCATTCAGTCTAGTGTCGTTTAGTTTTGCCAGTGTTATTTATGGTTCAGGTGATGTCAATGGTTTTCATGGTGATATGGTTTGGATTTTGGTTTTTGACATGTTGGTTGTCATTAGTTCTGCCAGAATTGGGTCGTCGACATGGGGTTGTCATCCACCTTCACCTGATTTAGTCGTTGAAACCTTGGTTGTCATCAGTTCCACCTTTGAGAGTTTGGATTTCATCATCACATGACATTTGTTGCAAATGTCACTTTGTGACAATTTCATGTAAATGGGTTTTTTTTAGCACAAAATGATTTAAGAACTAAAATTTGAAACCATGCTAAACCTTAACCTATATCTAAATCAAACATTACAAATCAAATGTATTTCAGAAGGAATTAACCCTAAGTGTTAACCCCTAACCATACATTAAATACCATAAATCTATTGTAAAAAACATTACAATACAAATCAAAGACCATTACCCTAAGTCCTAAAACCCTCTCGAGCTATTGGAATTACATTGAAATCATTGTAAAACATTACAAAATATTATAACAATCATAAACATGGAGAAGACCATCTCAGAGGCTATGGTAATGTGATCAGTGTGTAAGTCGTCGGGGTTAGTTCTTGGAGTTAATTGCATCAGGGTCTAAAATGTGGTTGGCATGTGAGCAGAGGAAATAAACCACTGGGCTTGAAGTTAACCATAGTGTGACTGTAGATGTGTGTTTGCATGTGAATGGAGGATAACCATCAGGGTTACATGTTACAGTTAATCGTAATTTCCTTGGGATATCCATGTAAACAGAGCAGAGGGTAACTATAGTATCTCATCTATAGTCAGCAGAGTGGAACAACCACCCGGATAACCATGTCAGAGTTATATGAGTTCACATGGAAGACTGCAACTATCGAGATTGATCTGCAATGTTGTAGCTTGTGACGCATCCGAACCACCTATTCACATGTGGGCAGTCAACGTCCTCCACCAAGTCAGTAAGTCGTCAACGGTTTGTTTTAATATAAAGTTTATTTGTGGGTTTTTGTTGCAGTTTTGGTGCAAAACTAATGCGATGACCATTTGACTAGGCACTAAGGTGTTCCCTAGTAATTCAACCGAGACCATCATGCTGCATTCATGCCAATCTTGGGTAAAAATCCCTCAAATGTATCTACAAACCTTTAAATGCACCTTTATGTTCATGAGGAAGATATTGGTGATTTTGGGTTTTAGAGTGCAGATTCTAGAGGATATAGTCGATTTTGTTTTTAGTGTAATAGGGGCATCGAGTGTCCGAATTGGAAACTGAGACATGCATTGGAAAACCGGTTCAGAGTGGTTTTTGAAGAAAATGACCAAAATTTCTTGTGTGCACATCAAAATTGGTCAAATTGTTGTGTAATCGACCTCTTCGGTTCCAATCCTAATAAAGCAGTCACCCATATTGAAAGCAGACCCGGAGACATAGTCCATCAGGGATGAATGTCGTAATCAATATTGTTGTCTGATATTGTCATGTATTTGCTATTTTTACTTCTGTTTTGCATCTTACTTGTGTTTTATTAGTTGTTGTAAAGTATTTCTTCTCATGTAGTTCTCCGAGTTTCAACACTTTAAGTTAACATTCAATTCATTGATGGCAAAATCAATTCTACTTTAGTTTTAACATATGATCATTTCAAATCACTGCTCGCTGATCACATTTAGCCAAAACTATTCTCTAGCCCAAAGTTTCGTGATCACACTATTTTGTAGGGTGTAAAGGGCTTCACTTGCTAGCATAACCAAGTTCAACCCAACCTTCTTGAGAGCACTAACAGTGGCCTTGTCAGCTTCCACTCTTGTAGTCAATGCTTTGTCCAGTAGCACAACGGTCTCGGGATCCAAGGAGCGGACTATCTCTGCTACATTTTAGGTTCCAAGTGCCAAGTTAGTTGATGTCGCATTGTGCTATCCCACACTGGCCTATACTTGAGTGGCCTAGACTTGCAGTTCGCACAAACTTGTATGAATGGTGATGAGTGCTTGCTTCTATTGTTGCTTGAACTACTGCAGTAGCTCCATGGTCATATCTCTCACTGTGTGCTCAATATCATTCAGGTCACCTTTTGTCAAAGTGATCAGGTCAAGTGATGATTTTCTAGCCTTGGACTTCTTTTGTGGACCTAATTTTTCATCCTTGCTAGTGCGCTTAACCCGAAATGGAGTAGTCTCTTGGTCTGCACCTCTGTGTCCTAACTGCTACTCTTCTTCCTCTGTCTATAGTGAAGCGGACTTATGACTTCTATGAGAGTCGTTCTCTTCCTCTTCTTCCTCATTTTTCACCTATTTCTTAGTAGCACGTTGTGCCTTAGATTTTTCTTCAGCTTCCCTTGTCCTCCTCTTAGTCAACTGCTGCATCATCAGCCAAGCCTTTTCTTTCTTATGCTTCATGGTGAACTTACTAGACCTAGCTCACAAGTTAGAAGTTGTGCGCCACTATGATGGCCAACTCTCCAGGACTGCTGTGATTGCATCATCTGCTTCCTAGTATGGAAGATTAATACCATTTTTTCTCGGGGTCCTTCCACACTCGGATGGAGACAATGGAAATTCAATTTGAATTCCACATATCCTGACAACGGCTTAAAGAAAGTTGGGGATATCCTTGGCTTGCAGCTGAACGCAGCGTGGATGCATGCCTCTATCAACACCCAAAATATTTTAGCTTCCTTGACCCTCGGGGAATTCTTAGTGGCCCACAATGAATAAAATTTGTTGCTTCAGGTAGATCTAATGTGACCAAATGAAATTGGCTCTCCTCCAATAATTCCCACATAGTTAGCACAATTGAGAGTAAGAGCCAGGCATAATGGAAGGTCTTACTCTCAACTTGTGCTTCTTTGTAGTTCGCGAGGTAATCACCTCAGAGGTAGTGCGTCGAATTAAATTATATGCCCTCCATGCACTGCGCCGCTAACGACACAACAAGTGTCGGCACTTCATCAACATGACACTTCCTCATTATTCTCCCAGCCAAAATCTGGGCATCGACCTTATCCACGGGGTTGGTTATGCTGGAAATTAAGTATTCAAATGGTTTCTTGGTGAGCTTGAATTTGTCCTTCATTCTTATGGCGAGCTTGTGCTCACCTGTCTTTCTGCCAATTGCCATGGCCAGATTCAACCCTAAATGTGGTAACAACGTGACCCTATGGATCAACATATCTGTCACGGGTATCGGTTCTCCCAACTATAGGCACCCATTGTGCACTAAGCATAGCAGTTGTTTGATCACCATCAGTGTTATGGGAACGCGGTGGTAATGTGGCACCCATACCTTGTCCACCCCCTTTATCCATTGTCATGGCACCAATGCAGTCATACTGGAATCCTTATAAAACACACGGTTCATAATGGTATCAGTCACCATGTTGGAGCATCGCTTTGTGTCCAGCAAGTCCCAATCCTCCAACTTAATACTAAGAATGTGCACTAAGCGCAAACCTTCAAACATGATTTGGTCTAGTAGTAACGGGGTATTTAGTAGAAATTTTCCCATATCCAGGTCCTTCGGGACATTCACCTTTCCATGGCAGGGAGGGATGTATTAGGGAAACTTTGAGATAGGGTTTACGCCCTCTATGTCAGTGTCGTCTCGGCCCATATCCACATCTTTGGTGCCCTCCCCAGATTATAAGTCTACCACCTTACCTTTCTCCTGTGCCATGGACTTTTCCTTCTTCTAGTGTTTCCTTAGCGACTCATGCACCAAATATGGTTCTTTTGGCTTATCCTTCTTTGTCTTCAAACCCTCTTTGGGCAACATAGGCCTTGACCTAGGTGACCTCTATGATTTGGCACTTTTGCTGGCATTTCCACACTCACAACCTTCAAGGCAGCTTCCTCAGAGGCCATCGATCTATGAACAATTGCAGTTTCCATGGGCGCCAACATGAATCCAGTCATAAGCTCCTAGATTTCTTTGGGTAGCTTGTGAAATACTGAACTAGACACCAAAACCTCGAAATAGTCAAGGTTCATGCCCTCCTGATAGCTCAACACCATAATTCTCAGAATGAAATGTTTTTTCGTTGGATGGCCATCTATAACTTATAGGAAATTTTGAATTTGAATCCGACCGTTCCACCCAAAATCTACTAATAAATACTAGATTGGCAACAGATTTTCACAGATCTTGCTTTTAAATTCTGATTTAAATGCTGCCCCCGCTCCACTTAGCCATTTTCCCACTATTAACTCATGAACAATGATGTTAAGAGTCACTTTCTAGTTTCCCCATGTGGTTTCTCTTTCTATACCGCAACTCCCTTCATGCTTCCACCAATATTGTGACATTTCTCCCTTCCGCACAACTCCCTAGTTGTGTAACTCTAAAACCGAGGCAGTGTAGTTTATATTCCTATGCCTCCTTTCAGCTGCCTAGAATGCTAAGACTTTGCCTCCTCCATATAGCAATCTAGCCAGATCCCTAGTGTATGGCTTCAATCAAATTCCATTCACCTTCTTTGAAAATGGCTCTCCATTCAACTTCACCAACTAAACTACTGCACCATCGGTTATCTCCTTGATGACATAGGGCCCCAGCCAATCCATCTGAATTTTTCTTGGAAATTTATCAAACTTGCCATCATATAATAACTCTAAATCATTTACCTTAAAGGTGGGTAGTTTGATGTGTTGATTTTTCCATGCCTTTTCACGCTCTTTTTGAACTTGCAAATGGAATCCAACCAAAAATCTATCTTCTTCAAGCTCTGTTAGCTGCGCGAGGCTTTTCTTCAAGGCTCCATGATCTACCGTTCTTGTAAATGCTGCTATGCATAAATTAGTTATAATATACTCCATCGACATCACAACCTCTATGCCATAAACCAACCGGAAATGCATTTGTCTAATCAACTTTTTGCAAGTCATCCTATAATCCTATAGCACCGCGAGTATGTGCACATCCCAGTCATTCCTTTATGCATTGCAGACCTTTGTCACCATGTTATCCAATATCTTATTAAACTCTTCCACTATCCCATTAGCCTATGAGTGATATGGCAGACTCTTCTGATGATAAGCTTGGAACTCCTTCATCAATGCACCGATCGTCTCATTGAGAAAATACGTACCACAATCGCTCATCAAAATCTCCGGGAAAGAAAATATAGTCAGTACATACTCAAAAATGAACATTTTTGTTGTTTCCCCTGTACAATCCTTCACAAGATGTGCCTTCACCCACCTAGTCAAATATTTAGTTGAGGTGATTATTTACCGCACACCCATCTTCTTTTGTGGAGGCTGAATTGGTCCTACAAAATCAATCACCCACTTTTGAAACAGCTGCAATGACATCTGCAGATTTAGAGGCATATCATCCCTCCATGATGACCTACCCATCCTCGGACATGCATCACATGCCTTACAATAAGCCTTTGAATCCTTATGAAGCGTTAGCCACCATAGCCCCACGCATAAAATATTCTGCGTTATTGCTTTTCCTGCATAATATCCTCCTGCGACTCCTCCATGAGCTTCAGCAAGGATGTTCTTTCATTCAAATTAGGTACATAACATCACAAAATTTCATCTGAGCCCATTTTATATAAATTCCATGCAATGACAGAAAATTCTATTGTGTGCACCACTAGCTCCTTCTTTTGTTGACTAGTATACCCTTCCAGCATTGTTCTCATCATCTGGAAGTGTATGATATCCACAAATTTATTATCCGCAACACACACTGCAAAGAGTTATGCGTGAGGCAGTCCTTCGTCTAAATTAGTAGGCTCCTCTCGAATTTCAATGCACGATAGACGGTTTGGTCCTTTGAAGTCATATTCCTTGAACCACATTAGCCATCTCATATCTCCTCGCCCCCAACACAGGCTTGTTCATCAAGTACTTCAATGCAGAATGGTTTGTATACATCTTAAAGTGTACGCCTAGCAAGTAGTGTATGGACTTCTCGATCGTGTACACCATGGCCAACCCTTCATGCCCTGTTGTTGAATAATTTTTCCCAACTTTCAAAAACATCCTACTTGTGAACGCTATAGGATGATCTAGTTCTCACTCACCAAATTGTGTTAGTACTGCCTTGAGCGCAATACATGACGCTTTGACATACACGTGAAATTCCTTCTTCCAATGTGGGAAGACTAGGATCTACGTGGTGACTATCTTTTCCTTCAACACGTCAAAGCTTTGTTGACACTCTTCATTCAAATCGAACGTAACATCCTCCTTTAGTAGCTTTTCCATTGGAGTGGTAATATGGTCATAGCTTTTGATGAACTTTCTATAGTATCTTGTATGCCCCAACGTTTCACGTAGCTATTTCACACTTCTTCGTGTCTCCAAATTAATTATGATCGTGATCTAGCAAGGTCTAACATCAATCCTTGTCTGCCTACCACGCAACACAGCAATACCCCAAAAGGGACACAAAACAAACATTTGTTCAAATTGAGCACGATCTTGTACCTCTGGCATTTATCCAACATCAAGCGTAGAATATCTACATGGTGCTTTACCAACCAAAACACCATCCAATTATCGAAGTATACCTCCAAAAACTTGTGAACGAAATCCTTAAACACCGCAATGACTACACGTGAGAATATCGTCAATGCGTTCTTTAGTCCAAACAGAATCACCATATACTGAAAGCATCCCCATTAAGTCATTAAAGTCATCTTACTTCTATCCTCTAGCACAATCTAGATCTAATGGTACCTCGAGAACCCATCAGTGAATGAATATGCCTCTTGTCCTCCTACATTGTCCCACACCTCATTAGTGGATGAAGTTCGAAATGGATCATGTACGCAAGTGTCTTTCAACTTCTTGATATCTATGCATATCCTTATTTCATCTTTCTATTTCTTGTGCTGAACTACCATTGAGCTTACCCAATGAGACTCTTATACGGGTTCAATGATGCCCACCACAAGCATTTTATCCAACTCTAAATGGACCCTTTCTTTATACTTTGGATTGAGACGTTAAGGCCTCTACTTGATCATCTTCACATTTGGTTTAAATGTAATTTTCATGACTCCCACGTCCCCTATTATCCCCTTCAGTTCTGAGAATTTATTAGGGAACAAGTCCTATTATTTTCATATCAATTTACCAATCTTATCCATTGTTGCATCATCCTAGTAGTCCCCAATCTTTGCAAACTTTGGCTCTACCTCTATCCCAATGTTCACTTGTTTTGTTTTTAGTGGTGCTGTGATAACTGAATTTTCAATTTGTGGTCCTTCAACTTCGTGGTGACCTTTAGTCTCTGGGATTATAATATTCCTTGGGTTCTGATCCTCTTCTTCGATAGTCACATTGTAGCACTCCATTACGTGGCTTAGCTAGGTGGTCCATTCCAGTTGAATTAAGTCCAAGGGATCCTATGGTACTCTGAATATTACTGCCTTAACTTCCTACAGTTCCTCCTTAATACTCTCAAACACATTCTCAAAGCTAAACATCAGCAAGAATCGTTGTCACAAAACATCCCATTCTTCAATGCCAATGTAGAGCTCTATTTCTAAGTACTAGTTCAACTGTATTACATCAAAAGTATGACAAAACAAATGCACCTATTCAGGCTAAGGCTCCTCTCCATAAACCTTAGTCCATTTGGCCAGGTGATCGCGTGGATCATCCCTTCCATCACATTTCTTTGTTAGCCGCACTTGTGGGTGACCAAATCACAATCTCATCATCTTTTTATATACACACCAATCATTAAAATTGTCCTTGTGCGTAGCCCACCATCTCATAATTATAGCGCACAACACCCAATCTAGGGTCTGGAAACAATGCTTCTTTTGCACTTACCTTTCGAATGCATCCAAAATTTTATCGACATTAGTTAAACCATCATAATAGGAAAATTCCTTACCTCTGATGATACATAGCATAACGACATGGTCATCATATTACAACATAGAGTAGATACTTCATGCAATTGATTCTGCCAGTGTTCCAACTCCTTATCTCAATCTGATGTGCAGGAACTTTTGCGATCCCAAGAAATGCATCCATCTACTGTCGGCATCACCCAATCCTGATCTCACACTGTTATCTTATAGATCTGGTCTAGATGATGATCATTGTCATAATTGTGAACCGGTTCAGTATAGCGCGGTCCTTCTGCAGGGTCCAAGAGAACTACTATGCGAAGTGATTTATTCAAACATATCATCTTCTGCTTCTTCAAATTGATTAGCCCATTCATGTCGGTGGCCCAATCGATCCAAAGGAGCGCATGGTAGGGATTGTTGTAATCCACAATCTCTATCACTTCGAAGTCAGCCAATGTGTTCGTTCCTTCAATATCAACTATCACTGCCTGTAATCATCCTATGGGGATTATTTTCTGTTGATTTTCCATTCTTAAATACATCGGAGAACATTGCAGTGTAGGTCTCCCCATCCTCTTCGAGGTTTGTTTAAGTAAGACACTCACATCCGACCCCAGATCCAAAATTACTTGATCCATCTCATATTCTCCTATCTGTGGAGTGAGCCTCATTTCGTGCCACATTCATGCCTTATGCCTACCAATCTTCTTGACTACGCACTGTCCATCACGAGTGTTTTCTTTCCCAAAACACTTCTTTAAGAGTTCCTGTATTCCTTTCACAACTTTGCTATCACACAACAACTTCATATAGGTTTCCAAGAAAGTAGTAAGAATTGAAGGGTCCATCTCTTCAGCTAGCTTGTCCTATATTCTTCAGATAGAGGCCTCAATGAAGCTTTTCTTTGCTTCCATAAAATTTGTTTTCAGTGCACACTTCAAATCAAATTCAATCTCCCTTTCTATAGCTTTGTAGACCCATTCACTTTCTTTAGGCTACTTCTCCTTATATTTGCCATTCCTCATCCCACTTCGCAGCACAATATTTACCTTGGGATACTCTTTGTAAGTCTCATCCCTCATCATCTGGAGGTTCTGAGCCGGCTACAAACGCCGCGCCCCATCACGCCCCATTTTCATGTATCTTAGCTAGCAATACCAGGCAATATTTAGTTGTGTGGTCAAAGTGAATAAAACATCGGCATGACATACATGTAGGATTTGGGAAGTCTTGTGTGTAGTGTCCCGACCCTTCATAGTTGTAACACATGACTTGTCCCTGACCTCTACAAGGTCCTCCTCCACCTCAGCCTCCTCTGTGCCCCTGATATTCACTTCATGCTTCTCCAGTACCTTTGTTCGGAGACTGGGTTTGTGCATGCACCTTATATGCAGACGTTCTATCCACCATTAACTTGTAACTACAACAATTGCACTCACCATGACCCATTGATTGGCAGAAGTTGCAGAAGAGCTATTATGGTGTGTACACAAATTTCTACAGCAAATGGTAATTGTCTATCACATATTTTCCAACTACGTGACAGTGAGTACACCATAGAGCAAGCCCTGTACATGGTCATGTTGGAGCTTCGAGCCTTAGAGGAATTGGTCCCCCTCATGCAACATAATTTTCGAAGACTGGATAGTGATCTATGTCATGCACTTGACTTTTTCACTTCAAGCACCAAACTTCTTCGCACACCTCTAGCCTATTTGTTTTATCTTTCTTCAGAGTCTGCATCTCTAGGTAAAGGTTCTGCAACTGTGCATGAATCTATTGAACCCCCAGATTAACATCTTGTATCAGTGTCTCGTGTAATCTCATCGCAATTTCCAGGGCTTCCGCCCGGGTCCCAATCTTTTTTTGTGATATCGCAACCCTGAGATGAGGTAGGAGTGAGGCCAAAAACCATTCGCGGTGTTTCCCATGTGTCAGATTCATGTTAGCTTCGTGGATTATACACTTCAATCTCTGATCCATATCCAAGGGTGTCTCGTGAGGCTTCATCATGATCTCTTTGAATCCTAGAATTGATTTCTCTTCAAACTTAGGTCTACTGAATTATTTATTTAGTGCGGTTTGGATAGCTACGAACACAGATATTAGGTTATCAGTGCAGTACTTAATGTACCATGTTACTGTGTGATCCTGCAAAACAGTAACCAGTGTTGCTTTCTTCATTTTATCATCTATGATACCCTTAGCTTCCCATACAGCCTTTGCAACAAACCAAAGTTGGTCAAGATCCTCATTTTCAAAGCCTTTCAACACAGGTAGCTTTTCTAAGTTCACCATACTGAACGGTGGCTTAGGTGGCGATGGTGTAGGAAAAGGTTTAGGTGGCAAAGGTGAAGCTGGAAGTGGTGTGGGTGGATGGGTTATTCATGGGAACCTTGCTTTATCAATTGAACAACACTCTACGGAGAAGTCTGTGTTGCTTCCTCATCATCACTCAAGGGAGGTTCAATTAGCGGACTATATTCAAGGCGTGCTTTCCCTCTATTTCAGAAGGTCTTTACACTCTTGGTGGCCCCAAACATCCATGTAGATGCATAACCGACTTTTCAAACAAAAGCATCTTAATCCAAGTAATTAAAGACTTTAAATACTTACCTCGTGGCCCCTTAAAGAAGTGGTGCTCCGCATTGATATAGCTAACCTAGGTATTGACCGCAAACTCTATCACACATCCTCCTATGATACAATTGAGCCAATGACCAACAACACATGTGATCCTATCTTCAGAGGCTTCTAATGTCTACACTAACTTTGGTGTCTATACTATTAGACCGTCAAGCCTCCATCTTCCTTGGTCGTCTGCCAATTTTGCGATCCACTTGTATAACTTGACCGAGAAAGAACAAAAGAAGATGTCGGGTATCTCTGTGTACAAATATCTATCCAACCACTGTTCTTTTTTCAATCGCAGATTCATGGATCTTTCTATCCAACCAGTTTTCAATCTCTTTCTTAGTTGGATTCCAGTGATGCAACATGACACATCTCTATATGCAGATCTTGGTCCTGGAAAAGTAACCATTTGTTGGCTTGATGGGCCCTCACCCAGGATCAGCATTAATTAGCCAAGAAAATCCCTACACTACTGGCCCTTTCGACATTAATCCATGGAGCGTGGACTGAAGTCTCACCCGAAGCAGTATCGAGGGATGAAAAAACCAAGTTTCCACACCCTGAGATGGTAGTGATGTCGTTTTACACCCTAATCCTTCCTTCACACAGATGGAAAACCTTTTTAAGGCTTATCGATATACTTTTCTTATTCAGCTTGGAGACCTTTCCGAAGTTCTACGATCATCCTTCACTTACCCTAAATAGGCAAGTTGGACACTTATATGCCTCTGTAATTACTCTTACTATTGTATTTACCCAAATTAGCTTAAGTAGTGGATAACTTCGCCATGAATTACAATTATCTTTGCACAAACAAATATTCTTACTTGCATTCATATAAAAAAGTAAAACACATAGATTCATGCATCAATAGAACATTAAATCATTAACCTAGTATTCAACATAACATAATCGAATGCATTCATAATAGAAGTAAAATAGTTCATACATA
>APFE031686062.1:22218-52135 GCA_000404065.3 Pinus taeda
CAAAAGATTTTGTTGATCTGTAATTATGTCTGAAAGCCTTTTGAATTCGGCCTCTTTTTGATATATTTCTTGTTCACCCATAAGAGCAAGTTCAGTAGTTTCACTATCACTTTCATCTATTTCACAAGGAAAAATAGCTGGAACATCCAAGGATACCACATTCATACCTGATAATGATTCTGAATCTGAAGAGCTTCTTATGCCTAATCCCCAATCGATTCTTCCACTGTCATAGTTTCTCTTAGATGTCTTCTTCTTCTTATGAGCTTTCTTCTTAAGCTTCTTTCCCATTGTCCCACGGATCTCCTTTAAGTGATCAAGCTTCTATCAAAGGACCTGCTCTGATACCAATTGTTGGAAATAATACTGAGAGGGGGGGGTGAATCAGTATTATCACATTAATAAAACTTTTTTCATTTCCATAATCAGATTCATATATGCTACTTCCACAACTTCTTATGATTAAGTTAATTGATCTTCAATGAGTGCATTAGAACATTATCAACCATATTATCAGTTAACAGATTCAGTAACATAGAATAGATCATCACACATAAGGCACACACATGAACACCATGATATAAGGTGGAAACCCAATGCGGGAGAAAACCACCTGCTGCAAGTCATCTCAATCTTCTTCTTAATAGAAAAATCCTTTTACAATATTTTGTACTGGTGCAGCCTTATACCAGTACGGGAGCTACAACCCCCTTTGCTCTTGTACTAGCCGATCCATTTACTAGTACGCAGGCTACTACCTGCTACAATGCTCCAAAGATTTCCTTTAGCTCTTGTACTAGCTTAGATACTAGTACGTAGGTGCTGACCTACAATCTTCTCCTCCAGGTACCACGTTTCATCAATTTTCACACTGGATACACTGAAGCACAACACATAATCTGAAAGGGGCCACATTTCATCCAATTTTCATACTGGACCCAATAACCACATTGAAGCTCATAATCAAACAACTTTCTGAATCACTCAATCACTAGATCAATACATATACAATGAGAGTCATCAATCAGATCTAGTTCATAAGATCACATAAAGATATACTCAATCACTTCTCATATGGCTGTCATAAGATCTAATACCATAAAATAGACATCACTTCAACACCCAGAACACAATAAGGATAAACATGGATTTCAAGAGAAGTAAGCAGCTTGCTCAACTGCTCGCTTGCTTACGTACTCACCCTGCTCAACTGCTTGCCTGCTTACCGTACTCACCTTGCTCAACTGCTAGCCTGCATACAAGTACGCACCCTGCTCAACTGCTAGCCTGCATACAAGTACGCACTCTGCTCAACTGCCAGCCTGCGTACCTCGCTCTGAGTCCATTGAACTGCCTGTGGTCATTCGCACTTGAAGCCCTTCTGTGCCTGCGTATCGGCGCACCTGAAACCCTTCTGTGCCTGCGTATCGGCGCACCTGAAACTCTTCAGTGCCTGCGTATGTACGCACTTTTCGCTCACTGTACCTGCGTACCTTCGGGCATAGATGATTTCAAGACTTCAGAAAGAACCCAGACAGTCAGATCTACGGATTTGAACATGCGCCGAAGAGATATTAGTCCATCAGTAGATTCGCCTTGTTTAGATCTAGACTAGATCTTACCCTCATAAGATATTCAACCAAAAAACATGCTTAAGCCAAATGATCTCCTTTGCTTTATATAGGCAAGCTCTTCCTCAAATCAAGGATCATGAGGCTCAATAATAATAATAAAATAAACAATACCACAGGCCAAAACCATGATAACACAATACCGTTGGCTAAATACCATGAGAAACCCCACATGTGGGCGCTTAACTGCCTTGAAGTGTGTGCATTGGGGGTACGCACCCAATGAATGGGTATCCTGCGGGTATGTACGCACTTTATATAAGACATGCATGCGTGTACGCATCTTTTGAACGGTGTGCCTGCGTACTCCTTATTTCTTCAATATTTGAGAGTTGTTCATCAATGTTTGCTATTGACCTGTTGTACAGTGATCCATCACCGGTATGGGTTGCCATCAAGGACAACACTTTAGCCATAATGCCAACAATCTCCCCCTTTGGACTTGATGGCAAAGCTTACTTGTGAACTGTCATCTGATCCCTTTTTGCTGTCCGGTAACCCATGCATTCTATCACATCTGATATATCTTCTGAATGTATACAAGTGAGATGATCTTGTATGAGAGGGTTGCCATCAAGTACAACACATGCATCATAATGCCAACACTAACATGTCACATTTCTTCTTGGAATATTACAAGTGGCTGCCCCTATAGTGGCTGCATATCTTTAATTGGGATTTTTAGAGCCAAGTGTATTTTTTTTGCACATATATTAAAAGTAGTTATTCTTGTTGACGCAAGAAGAAGCAAATGGATTCTTCCATCGCTTGATGAGATAGAAAGAGCTTCAAAAATACAATGGATAAGGAAATAATTCCCAGTGCCCGTAGTGCCCTAAATAATCATATGAAGAGCTTCACGAATTTCATATTCAAAAAAGTGCCTTAACACAATCTCAAAAGCAAGTCGTTGTTTTTCCGACAAAGAATTTGGAGATGCAAATGTTCTATTTGAAAGGTCAACAATATCACCCACTGATTTTACATTCCTTGTAAAATTAGTAGCTTCCTCTGCAACATCATCAGAAATAGTTGTACTTTCCTAATCAAAGGATATATCACAGTCCCTTCGACCAAGGGTGTGAAGGTCAGAAACATTCAAATCATCTGGTGGAACCAAACAAGAGAAAATATTTCATTCTTGAAAATCATCTTCAACATTCATTTCATGGTTAGAAAAAGCACCATGTTCTTCATCTTCAATATTGTCTACAGTTGATGGGTGTCGATCAACATGCCATGCTCGATATTGAAAATTCCTGTAACTTTCAATAATAACTTCAGCTGTAAGGCCAATTTATGTAGAAATGTCATGAAATGGCTTGTACAATAGCAATTTTAACCAGCAGAAGGTTTCAAATTCCTCTTAAGCCTCACTGGGAATAGAATAAAACTGTGGCCAAACCCGAGCAATAGCATGAACATCTCTAGGCTTCCATGGATCTTGTTTACACTTGCTATGAAACATCCAAGATATTTTTGTTTCTATCAAAGATATATGTTCAAGGAAAAAAGGTCTCTTCTCATAATGTTGAATGAAAGTATTCTCAGATGAACATTGCAAGCCATCCCTTGATATTTTCCTGAAAACCTTTCTTCCAACATTTAAGGAAACAAATTTCCAACTACAAACAACAAGAGGCACCTTAAGCAACATATGGCATGTTTCTTGTGCTCCAATGTCATGGTCAACAATCATTTTTGCAAGAAACTTTCTATATGCACATAAAGCATGATCCTCAGGGTCTCTTAGAAATTGAAATTCTAGTTAACATATGATGATAACTTTTAGACCTTTTTTCTACTTTCGATGCATACTTAGCAATGTATTTCAACACAGCATAGTGAGAAAGCACTGGCTGGAAATCAACATTTGCACACAACATTGTTAGAAGGTCAATGTTATGTACATTAAGCCTGTCATCATTTCTTGTTGGCTCATATTTTTTTCTTCCTTGATCATCTATGAACAATCTTGATTCACTAGAAAGATCCCATATAGCATTGTACTGACATGTTAGAATAGCGCCCTTTTTGCGCAAACAAGAATCCACAATAGACTTTTTGTGCCTTTGGACACAGTTTAACAATTCTATGTAATCATTATCAGGATTACAAGAGAAAATATAACCAGTATTAAATAGGCAAGGGTCATCATTGAGGCTTCATGGAACCATTATGTTGCGACGATGTATGTCATGCGGATGCCATGCAATTACATATTTGTCGAAGAACATCTTTACAAGTTGTACATCAGAAATATTTGGCCAATCAAGTATTTCCATGTTAGGAGCACCTTATAACCATAGGAAACCAAGGATATGCGCTGAACCTCTGTGTTGCCATTCATATCTAAAATAAATGAACATATAGTTACTACAAACAATAAAAATAGAATCACAATAAAAGTTGAAAAATTATAGAAAAAAAAATCAACACAAACCTGTACCAAAAGTCCTTAGCTTTAAGATATTTTTGGATAACTTCCTATCGAAAAACATTGAATCTGTGGTGCATAAATGCCGCAAAAATATGAGGGTACTGGATAACATTCTGAATTTTCATTAGATGCTCATTTGAAGAATGAGAATGTGAATGTATGGGCATGAGGCTATGCAACTCTAGCCACTTTGTGTCAACTGCGGACAAAGTAAAAAGTAAAGATGGACATCCTAACTGAGTAATCATGTCTGTCAATTAAGATCGACACTTAGTCCAATATGCCCTCGTACCTCTCATAGAAGAACCAAACCACATAAGATGCTCAACCAACTTATTATTTGGTAAATCAGATAGTTGGTGATGCAACTTCTCAACTTTTATAGGTGAGTTATCATGTAAATGTTTCTTTACAAAAACTGCAACAGTTGCTCGGCTCTGATGCTGCATTATCATGTTCAATAGGTAATATTGAAACTGAGGATGGATTCCAAATCTTTGTTCATAGTACCTAAGAACATGCAATGCATACGTGGTTGTAACCAGTCAGCATCACTAGTGGGGAACAATGTTGGGAATGCCATATCGAATAGCCCCTCTATATTATATTCAGTCACTGGAGAGGTTCCAATAGTGGGCCAATCCATGTCTTGAACATATGAAGAATGAACATTGTCAAGAATTGCTCTAATTTCTTCCACTTCTCTGTGTTCATTTGGTAGGCAAGCAACAAAGGAAGAAGGATGAGAGGGAAAATGCTCAGCATGAAACTCTTCATTATTAGTTTCATGATCTCAAATTCTTCAATATGACAATCAAAAAATTTATGCCCGGAGGAGACATTTGTTGATCCTTTAGGAAGAGCATTCACTAAATCATAATGAATTACAACATCTCGATAGTATTTATCATGCTGGATTTTGAAAATAAATGCATCCATCACTCAAGATCTTTTGACATAACATTCATAATATTTAGACTCAATGCCATGTCTCCTCACAATTAGAAAGTCAATATCTTCAACATGTCGAGAAATCCTTCATAAAATTGTAGAAATATCTTGAGGAAATCTAATTGTATGACCACTATAAGTATTCCCACCTTGAGCATGTGTCACTTGCAAAATGGGATTCACACCTGCTATTAACATTTCTTCAACTTGAGTAATAACTCTTAAAAGATGAGGTTTCTCACCAGGATCCATGTTATTATACCGAGAAAAATGATGGGCTCATCTTTTACTCTTACATCTTCTGCAAACCTGTCCTTCAAAATGTCTCACAATAAGGATTCTGGGATATGATTCTTGGCAAATGTGGCGCATCTGCACAACTTACAAGCTATCTATCTTTGCTCGAAACCTTTTATGCACTGCAATCATGTTTTCATAAAAATGAATATTATCTCTACTTGCGGAACCATGTTGAAAACCATTTTGATGAGTAAAAGCTCTTCTAACATTTACTTCATCTTCAAGAACATGAGATTCCCTTTGCAAATTTGAAGCACGTGGAATGCATCTATGAGAATGTGTTTCCAAATTTATGGTGTGCATTTTGAGAATCTGAGAGGATGTAAAGGTCTCTTTGTCATAAAATACTTTAAAATTTAATTTGAAACTAATTATAAATGAACAAAATGAAAAATAACCAAATGCATTGAAAATTTACATTTTTGTATTGACGTGGATGAGGGTTATGAGATATTGTCTCCTGGATTCTAAGAATAGTGGATGAAACATTTTTGCATGTAGTTTCTTTGCTTCTATTCAAATGATTTGTTTCCTATTTCTCCATGAAATGTTACAAAACACAATTTCAAGGCAATTGTAAATGATAAAATGAGAAAAATATCAAATCCACTCAACATTTACGTTTGTTTGGTGATGTAGATGAATGCAATGAGATAGTTCCTCTTCACTTCTAACATCATTAGATGTAACATCTACCAATTTAATTTCTATGCCTCTATTGGAATGACTTCTTTCATGTTCAAAGAAAATAAAAGACGCCATAAATTCCATTGTCCAAGCAATTAAAAATTTGAAAAATGAAAAGCAAATCAAAACACTGAAAATTTACATTAGTTTAGAATGTAGTTGAACAAACACTATTGCAACGAAAACCAAAATATAATTGTGTTACATCCATTGTGCCACGCAAAATGCTACCAGGGATGACTAATTCTCTTGGTGGGACCACATTACTTTGAGAAGTGGGATTTGAAGGTCTTTTGTTTCGAGCAGCTGAATCCAAATTATCAAAGAAATGGCCAAGTAAACTATCATTTGAATCATCACACAAAATGTCATCATTACCTTAACCAAGGCTTATTTGCAACCTTGGCCATTAGAACATGAAATTGGACACACGTAAGAGTTAGGGTGGAGATTTGCATGTACAATATCGATATGGCATTCTTCCCAATTGCAAGATGTTTCCCCAATGTTATGAACATTTTCAGAAGAGCATCGAACAACAAGACTATGCTGAGGAGGAGCATATCCTAACAATGAACTGTCAACAGGAAATGTTATTTCAATTATATCGTCCACACTACGATACTTACAAGGAACTATAGAATCATTTGAAGAGTGGCTTCATTCATTTTTCTCTTATATTCAGCTCTCCTACGCTCATATATCGCATCCTTATTTTGTTGATACCGCAAACGATGACTTTCATTAGACCTCTCACGTGATTGTGATGACAAAGTTCTTTTTCTTGCACGCATGCTTATGCCTTCAAATGACATGTCTACAATGAATAATAATTATTCATTATGCAATCATAAACATGGAACATAAAAAGTGTATATCTTATTTTTTTCCAACCATATAAACTTATGAAAATGTATAAGGCTTTTTCCAAATGCCTAAGAACAAAAAAAAAATGGAAAAATGGAAAAAAAACAAATGAATTCTTTCAAATGGCTCAAACAAAAAAACAAGTCTAATTTTCCATGTAACATATTATAATCAAAATGGAACCCATACTATTGCGACACAAGAATCTAAAAATTTGGAACTATATATACTATGAAAATATAAATATAAATATTAAAATGAACATAAACATATAAAATTGTTTGTGAATCAATGAAAAAAACCATTACAAATATAATGTATAACATAAATCATAGAAATTATAATTATACAAACAAAGAAAAAAACATAAGATCGAGAAACATCTACATGTGAATAAGAAAACTTTAGTGGAAACAATATTAAATATTTTACATCACAAAGATCGATACAAACATAATTTTGAAGTACTACCATAAAGATGCATAGTATGTATAGAGGCAAAAATGGAAATATTTTCCACAACCACAGAGAGTATATAAAATGGAAATATTTATAAGAACTCCTATGAATACTAATATCCTAATAACCCATCACCATATCCAATGGTGGAATCTCATCAATAGAATCCATACGGGAAGCAATTGCAAAAACATCTCCATACTTAATCAGATCATTGCAGTCCTCTTGTGCTGGGTACCAAAACTGATACATCGGCTCATTACTTGAATTATCAATATCTATTGGAAAAAAGATGTGAGTTACCATGTCATACAATAGGAAAGGAACTTCATTGTAGTTGCACATAAGAACCAGACCATGGACTATTCGGAACAGAACATAACCAGGACATTTTCTATCTAAATCTGCAGAAATTTCTTCCAACAACTTCCATCTGAAACCCAAATCATCTTCAAAGTAGTCAATTCTTTGTTCAAAACACAGTTGAACAAATTGGAAATGATCTAATTCTTCAATTAACCATACAGAAGTGGACCCATCATTGACAAATTATATCAACTGATTCATGTATATTGCTAACAACATACAACATATGTCATTGATTGGAACAAATGAAAAACCCCACTCATTTTTTATTATGTCAAACCAGTAGATTGTATACCCATACCGAGGTTAATCTTCATACTCCTTGTCGAGATACAGCCAAAAAAGTTTACTTTTATAAAACACTACATCTTGGGGGGTGAAGTGCCACCAAATGGAACAATAGCCCTTTTCCATACCCTATGAAGACTACTACAAACATAGAATTCAGATTGCATTCCATCATAGATATGTTCTAGAACAACCCAGTCATATTTTTTGTTGCTTAAATTTTCCAACAATGAAAAGAACCCCGAGTCTCCAATTTGTACCAGCCTTATGTTTTGATGCCTTTGTAAATGGATTCATTACAAAATAGTTGTGTGTTTGGGAGCATTTTGTTGGTAAGGAAAAAACCACCATTGGTACAACAACACACTCTACTCTGTATCTTGAATCTATGAATCCAAAATGAAATTGATATATGTGGCCATTCTGATTAAGGTATTGGGAAACAAAACACTTGCCCTAACTATTGAGGAAACGAACGAGAAATCCAAACTGGTTCGTGGAGACATTCTTGCAATGTAAAAAGAAAGAAGGGTTCTGCAAAGCATTCTTCCATATTTTACATACAGTGCCAAACTTTATCACAACCAATAAAGGGAGCCACAGCAAGACAAGTTCAAGAACTTTTAATGGAAGAGAACTCCAAATAGTTGGATCCATGGTGAAACAGTGAAATCACCTAACAATAAAAAAAGGCATTTGATATCAGCAAAACAATTTAATGTTGAATAAAATTAAAAGTAACATAAATACATAATTTACCACACACAATTTTCCATTTTGTTGAGACTATGTTAACTGAAAACATAGTAAAGGATCATGAATCCACCATGATGATAGACATAGTGTAAATAGCCATGGAAGTTGTTGAGACAGTTACTAAGAAGGAAGGACATTTGCTGAAAGATGTTAAGAAGGAAGGAACCTATCAGACGATTTAACCTTGGGAGAAGGAACATTAATAGAGGAGTGCTTTACAAAGGATGAACAATATTTTGAAGATGCCAAAAGTATGGAGAAGTATCTTTCAGAAGATAAAAAACTCTCAAGTAAAGGAGAATGGAGAATGTCTGTTAAATGAGAGAAGCAGTGATTTATTGCAGAAGAAAGAATTTGATAATACATTGATATTTGAAACTGTGACAACACATGAACAAGTTGTTGTGCAAGAAGGAGATGAAGCTTAGTTTGAAGAGTTGATATGTGAAGCAACAGTTGAGACTGTTGAACCTTATGATTTCCAAACTAATAATTTGTGTATAAATGCAGGAAACATAAGTAATGATGAAATAATTTTAAAGTTTTAAAGAGAAATTGCATTGCTTACACTTACTTTGTAATTATATATTGATCTATATATATGTCCATAGATTTAATCCCAAATTGAATAAGTGTAAGCATCGAATGGTTCAAGCTAAGCGAACTATATCATTCTGTATATGTGCGTGTGTGTGTGTGTGTAGGTGAAGTCCAACAATCACACAGAGAATACATAAAGAGGAGGATCGAGATGGGGTGTTGAATCCATTAGAAGGACCAATCAAAGCTCAAGAGGAAGAGTGCGCGAAAAAATAACAGCAGGACGAAACCTTCAAAGAAGAGAAAAAATGAAGACTTCGTATAAATTCTAAGTAAAAGGAATGAGCAGAGGAGAGAAGATTGATGCTCAGGAACCATTAGATCTGGGAAGATCAACGGCTGAGATGGAATTGGGAAAGTGAAATATCACATCAGCAGGGTGATTATATAGTTTAACTCCCTTAAGCGGAAAACCCAATTACACTAAGAAATGTTGAAAAACACAGTCGGAGCCAAGTGCCGGACTTGAAATATTATAGGGAATGGTTTATATCCCTATGGAGTCCATAAAGATATCAGATTGGTGTATGGAAGCGAAAGGATTCTGGCATTGAGGTTGAGAGATATGCAATGGCATGAGTTAATCTGCATCGTTGGATCGCAGATCGAATCGGGAAGGCGAAATATCGCATCAGCAGGCTCATTATACAGTTTAACTCCTATAAGTGGAAAACCCAATTACACAAACAAACGACGAAAAGCACAGTAGGAATCAATTGCCAGACTTGAAATATTATAGGGAATGGTTTATATCCCTATCGGGTCCGTAAAGATATCGGATCAGTGTATGGAAGCAGAAGGAGTATGGGATTGAGCTTGAGTGATATGCCATCACACGACTTAATCTCAAGCATTGGATCACGGACCGGATCGATGGTCAAGATCTAATCGCAAATCACAATTAGAGGAAGCGCAAATCAGAGTGCACAATGGAAAGGCTTGGAGACCCAAAATGATGGGCGTATAGTGGCAAATCTATAAGATTTGAGATCCGATATATATAAATGATTCTGGAGCGACTTTCCTATGTAATCCATATATTTTCGTTAAAGTGGTTTAGTGCTAAAACATACATTTCTGCTCCTATATCGCATATCAAAGTGGAAGGGGCAATGAAGATACATATATATGTATATGTATGACCATGGAAGGACTATTGACTGATTGCAATGAGGTCAAACCTTGAGAAACGTGACAAGGCTGTACGAAAGGGCAAAAAGGTATGTTTAGGTGGGCATTTTCCTTTGTAAATGGTTTATAAGGAAATATGCATCGATAAGAGATTTATATGTTAAAAACATATGTAACCAAAGGTTTTGTAAGGGGATATCCCTATCGGGTCCGTAAAGATATCGGATCGGCGTATGGGACTGGAAGGAGTATGGCATTGAGCTTGAGTGATATGCGATTGTGCGACTTAATCTCAAGTGTCGGATCGTGGACTAGATCGACGATCAAGATCTGATCAAAAATTGCAATCGGAGGAAGCGCAAATCGGAGCACGCAATGGAAAGGCTTGGAGACCTGGAACCAATGGATGTATAGTGGAGAATATATAAAATTTGAGATCAGCTATATATATGATTCGGAGCAGGTTTCTTGTGTAATCCATATATTTTTGTTAAAGTGGTTTAATGTTAAAACATACGTTAATGCTCCGATATCGCATATCGGAGCGGAAGGGGCGATGAAGATATATATATATATATATGTGTGTGTGTGTGTGTGTGTGTGTGTGTGTGTGTGTGTGTGTGTGTGTGTGTGTGTGTGTGTGTGTGTGTGTATGATCGTGGAAGGATCGATGGCCGATTACGATGAGGTTAAACCTCGAGAAAGGTGACAAGGCTATCATTTGAATTAAAGTGCAAAAATATCGTGAAAATAAAAATTGTACATACCTGTAAGATCGATTTTTGAACACTTTTGAAACTTGAAAAAATAGTAAGGAATAATTGAATCACACACAAACTACACCAAATTATCAGAGATAGCCATGAGAGCATGGAAACAATTAAAAATGCAATCACTAAGAAAGCGTTTCTCCAATGCTAAAGCCTGAAAAAATATTAGGAAATAATTCAATCAGACAGGAACTACAACAAATTATTAGAGATAGCCACGAGAGCTTGGAAACAATTAAAAGCGCAATGAGATTTGCCACCCTTTTTACTAGACAGAAGCTAAGAGAAGCCAGCATTCTAGTTATCCTTCAACAATTCCAACAATCTTAAGTGCTAAGAAGGAAATGCATGCATCCACAGAGCATTTGAAAATCATTGAGAAAGTGTTTCTCCAATGTTGAAACCTGAAAAAATAGTAGGGAATAATTCAATCAGACACGAACTACACCAAATTATTAGAGACAACTGCAAGAGCTTGGAAACAATTAAAAACGCAATGATATTTCCCACCTTTTTTACCATATAGAAGCCGAGAGAAACCAACATTCTAGTTATCCTTCAACAATTCCAACAAAGCTTAAGTGCTAACAAAGAAATGCATGCATCCACGCAGCGTTTGATTATAATATATCGAATGGGCCATACTATGAGCTTCGAACTTTTGTAATGTAACTAAAAACTCCAAACCCCTAGTGGAGGAGAATACGAATAGGTAGAACGTTTCATATTTCGACTGTACTTAACTAAATTAAAGAAATGTTTCATCGATCGATGCCTACATACCTCATAGTCATGGTTATTGATGATTGTCAGGCACAGATGCTTCAGCTATCATTCTAATGCATGAAATGTGTCCTTATTACTAGAATTTATGCCTACATATCTCATTTTCATGGTTATGGATGATTGTCATGCATAAATCCTTCAACCATCATTGTAATGGATCAAAATGTATCCTTATGCTTCAACCAGGCATAGGTTTCAAAATGCAAAGAGACCACTTTCAAAGGCACTATGAAAGATGGGTGTTCAACGCTAATTTTTTTATTTCATCTTTTCTTAATCCTACATACGTGGTTATCAACAAGAGGCACAATAAATTTTTAATCATGCTTTGCAAAAAAATAATTTAAGTATGGTCTAAGTATGTGTTCTAGACATGCAAGAAAGTTACTGTAGCGAATTTCATTCATTGATTTAGTGACAACTACAAGAATATACTGCCATCTTTCAATTCAAGTCATCCGATCAAAAAGATTAACTAAGAAAATGATTAACTTGTCGATTCTGATATGGAGAACACCTATCGGCATAATTACTTTACTTTAGGTTTTTATTCTATTCCATGAGGATTTTATTTTCTTAGTTTACTTATGTTTTATTCAAGTTTTACTCATTGATTATATTAGGTTTTGCTTGTTTATAATTTAGAATTATTATTTTTGATAATTAAGTTTTAGATCTTATTATTTAGGTTTAGGTTTCTTTAGGTTAGGTTTTATTATTTTAAGATAATATAATATTAAATTATATGTGGTTGTTTTAGATTTTATAGTAATAAGTGTCTGTAGCGTTTTTGTATGTAGACATTTTGATATAGTTTGTGTGCATTCATTTGATATGGAATTACATTATCATTTCATTTATCATGTATGCGATTTCAACATTGTATGTCCCCGTGTGTTTTCCATGGTTTTTTTCATCCAACCGCACTATTTCTACCTTTATTGCATAGTCTTGCTGCATCCCTTATAATATGATTTTCACAATCTTGTTGCAGCCCTTATAATATGATTTTCACAAAAAAAATTAATGTAGTTTTAGATTTTATAATAATAATAATAATAGCATAATCATATTAATAAATGTAATATATAAAAATTGGAAAACGGTGCTTATTTGTTTATATAAATTATATTAGAAATTATGGTTTATAGAAGGTGGAAAATGATGTCAGATCAACCATATTTATTACTAGCACAACTACATTATTAAATGTAGTTGATATATCGCCGAAGGTGTATAATTGTGATTATTGTGACTATTGTGATTATTATTATTAATTAATATTACTACTAATAATGAAGACAAGCTATATACATCCTAAGATAAATATTATAAACCCTAAAATAAACATGGTTGACCATGGTCTACCACGGTTGATTTTCATATAGACACAATCTTTGTCATAGTGCAACACTGGACTATGGTTGACCATGATTGATTTTCATATTAAGACAACCTTTGTCACAATGTGATGTTGGACAATCGCTGCCCATAATTGATTTTCATATTGAGACAATATTTGTCACAATGCGACATTAGACCATTGTTGACCATGGATGACCATGGTTTTCAGAATGCGACGTTGGGCCAAGAGACAATGTTTGTCACAATGCGACATTGGGACATGGTTGACCATGGTTGATTTTCATATTAAGACAATCCTAAACCCAAGCTATATAAACCTTAAGATAAACTTTTATAAACCCTAAAAGTCACATTAAAATTACTATAAACCTTAGGTATTATAAATAGTATTTAATTGGTAGATGAAAAGTATTACATAATTTTGAACTACACATCAAATGAATCTAAGGTTTCTATTTTAAAATGTACGGATGCACCCCCAGATGAAAAGTTTTAGATAATTTTGAATGGTGTACATGACTTGAGGCATACTAAAACAAAAACTCAACATACTCTTATACTTATACTACTCTCCCCACCTCCTTCGTAGAAAGGTACATGATTCAATCCTTGGTTATTTGATTTTGAAGTAAAAATTTAAGTTACAAAACATTATAGAGTTGATAAATTTTAGAGTAAGAAAATAGGAAAATTTATTCTATTACCTTATACCATTATCCTTGAGACAATACTTGTCATAATGTGGTGTTGGATCATGGTTGACCATGATTGAGCATGGTTTACCATGACTGATTTTGATAGCAAGGCAATCTTTGTCACAATGTGATTGAAAAATCCAAGGGATTGATAAACACAAGGAATTTATATTATAAACACAAGGGATTTATATTAAACCCTAGGATTAATATTATAAACCTGATATGGAAGAACCAGATGATGTGATCCACGAGGGATGGATCGCTCTGCAGTTGACCGCGAGGGTTTCGGTTAAGGTTTCTGAAACCCTAGCTCTTCTCACCTGAGGACAACCGCGCACCTACTCTACTAGTTTACCTGTTTACCTGGCCCGGCTTTTTAGGCCCATCTGTCATTTTCAACATGGCATCAGATACTGTCGGTGATGTTATGGAAATGGAGGAGGAGGTTGACTATTCAGAAGACCCTCTTCAATCCCAGGTAATCTTCGATCGCCCTTCGTTTTTTTCATTGTCCGCTGGCCCAAGTCATTCTTTGTTTCCCTCATCACATCCCTCCCCGGTGGTCACTATTCCGATTACCTCTCCCTCTCAACCGCCTGAGGGTTCCTTACCTCTCGAATCCCCTGGCTTAGATCTACCTCCACTGTCTTCGGGGACTCTCCATTTCCTATCGACTGTTATCCCCCCGTCGCCATCCTTTGATCCTCACCCTCCGTCCTCCTCGTTCCTGGCTTCCACATTGTCTAGACCGCCTCAATCGTCGGGGGCTGGGCCTTCTGCTTTCCGCCATTCTCCCTCGGGTTGTTTTGAGACCCCTGCTGTTAGGGTCAATTCATTGAAGGTGACTCCCCTGGAATGCTCCCCGGACCCTCTAACAGATCACCCTTTAGCTCCGTGTTCGGGAAAGAAAAGAACCAAGTGTGTCAAAGCTACTTCCAGGGACATATCTATTCGGTTTGGAGAGACATCGGTGATTGGGGAGGCAGCCAAAATGGCAAATACCATTCTCGTCGGGTATGTTCGAGGGCGTGCATATTCTGCAACCCGACTCACCCTCTGGGTGAAGGAGATTTGGGGAGGTGTTCTCAAAGAACTTCCTGAAGTGCAAGTTCTACCCCGTGGATGGTTTTCCCTACATTTCGCAAAGGAGAATTACATGGATATGGTATTAGCCAGATATTGGCACATTGAGATGGTGCCGATGCTGTTAAAAAGATGGAGCCCCCTCTTCGACCCTGAACGTGAGCAGATTGGGGCTGGGCCATTGTGGGTTCATCTTCCTGGTCTCCCCCTCCAGTATTGGAATGAAGAAGTTTTCATGCGCATTGGGAACGCAATGGGTACTTACCTCGATCATGATCCATCCTTCGTAGAATCCAGGAACAGAACATTGCCTCATATCTTAGTACACCTGGATACTCGTGATGGCTTGGAGGAAAATATCACTCTTCACTGGGCAGATTCACGCGGGTACAAATTCTAGACTACGAAGGAGTGCCTTTCAGATTCCGTCGTTGTCATAGGGTTGGTCATATATTCAAGGATTTCCCTCTCAACAAAAAACAAGAAGAGGCCCCTGTGTCATCTACCATACCCTCGAGGTCTATATCACCGACCGCACATTGCACTTCAGTATCGGGCATCCCCACCAGCTCTCCACATCAGGCTCCTGGATCAGCACAATGCAATATTCAATCTTCGGTTACCAGATCTCGGGCGGCCTCAGCATCTACATCCGCTCCGGGTATTTCTCTCTTCCCTACTATGTATTTTTTCTCTTCTGGTGCATTTTCACTCTCCCCCTCATTGTCTTATGCTCACTGCACATTACCCTCCTCCTCGGTTTTTTCCCCTTCCATTCCATCTGCTCAAAAGGTCTCCTGGCCATCCTCTTCCCCTTCATCATCCAGGGGCACATATCACAACTACAATCTATGTCCTCGCCCCCACACCCTTGGATCTCACCTAAAAATTGTCGGTCTGGGTATCACATCATCTGGTTTGTCCCCTTTATCTGCTTGCGGAATAAAATCTGACCTTTCAAAAGCCATCAGGAAAGTGGGAGCCGAGGTTGCCTCTGGGTGACAATCCACCATTGTTGGAGTTCTTAGAGCAATGAACACCCCTGGCAATCTTCCTCCATGAAGTGCCTTTCCTACAACTGCAGAGGCTTGGCTAGTGCCTCCAAGAAACTAGCCCTAAAATGGCTATTTGAGTCAGCTCATGTTGACATCATCCTTCTCCAAGAAACCCTCGGTCCTGCTGACTCCATATCGGCTTCCCTATCCTCCATTACCCCGGGTTGGTAATATACAGCAATGGACTCATCGGGTAGATCGGGAGGCCTTGCGATTGGTTTTAACCCTGCATCTATCAAGGCTCATGGGACATGGGGGGGTTCTGGATTCCTGGGTCTTGACCTCTTCTCGGCTGACTTGGGTATCAATCTCAGGGTTATTAACATATATGGTCCCTGTCAACAAAGGGAATCCTTCTGGAATCACCTCCTGAGCCTAACTATCCTCTCTGCTGAGAATACTATTATAGGGGGGGATCTAAATTTCTCCCTGGGATACAGTGAATCCTGGGGTTCTTCGGCACAAATCGACTCGATCACAGGGTTTATGACCGACCTCCTGGAGCGTCATGACCTGATTGATGTCCCCATGATTAAAACTCTCCCCACCTGGAGGAACAGAAGAATTGGTGAAGCTGCCATGGCTCGCAAACGGGATAGTTTCATTATGAAAGGCTCTCTGTTTCAACAGCTTCATCATTACAAACAATTGGTGGGTTCTGGGGGAATATCAGATCACTATCCTATCTATCTATAGTTATCGGGGCCGACCAAAAAGCCAAAAGCCCCCTTCAAGTTTAATCACGGTTGGTTACAGGATCCCTCTTACATCAAGCTGGTCAAGGATTTCTGGACCCACAATCCAATTGATAGATCGGACTCACTGGCAAAAGGTTTCTGCATGAACCTATCACAGCTCAAACATCAGTCTATAGAATGGGCCAGAGAAAAAAACCAAAAGGAGAATTCAGCTCTCATGCTCATAGAATCTGAAATCTCCTCTCATACTGATGAAAGAGGACTGGGCTTCATCATTGCTGAAGACAAAGCCCACTTGGTAGAGCTTGAAAATCATAAGAAAAAAATCTTAAGGGAGAGAGAAGAATCCATTCGTCTTCACAATAGAGCTACATGGCTAAAAGTTGGTGATGACAATACTCGATTCTTTCATAATTATGCTAAAGGCAGGAAGGTAAAAAATACTATATGGAGCCTCCCTATGCTAGATGGAGGTGTAGCAGATACCTTCCCTAAGCTCTCTCAGTTGGGGTCTTCCCATTTCAGGAATCTATACAAGAAACCCCCTGCTTCTTCTATTGCTGATATCATCAACATTGCGGGTCATTTCCCCAGTTTTGTAAATGAGGAAGAAGCAGAGAATCTCTTCGATCCAGTTACTCCCGAAGAGCTTGAGAACACCATAAAGTGGTTCAAGAAGGATCGAAGCCCAGGGCTGGACGGATGGACCATTGAGTTTTACATTGCCTTCTATGAGCTGATCAGCAATGATTTACTGAGGGTTGTAGAGGAATTTCGGGCATCCAGATCTATGTACAATGCTATCAACTCTACTTTCATAGCCATGATCCCCAAATCTGATTCTCCTTCCTCCTTTGATGATTATCGCCCCATCTCCCTCTCTAACGTGCTCTACAAGATCATTTCCAAAATCATTTCAAATCGCATCCGTCCTATTCTGTCTCGTCATATCGCTCCTCATCAATTTGCCTTCCTGGAACATCGACAGATCCATGAAGCTATTGGTGCTGCTCAAGAAGCCCTACGTTCTATATGGACCAAGCACCACAAAGCCATCATCCTTAAGATTGATTTAGCCAAAGCATTTGACCGGGTCAGTTGGCTCTATCTCAAGATGATCCTCATCCATCTGGGATTCCCTCATAACTTCATCACTTGGATTATGGCTTGTATCACCACTCCCACCTTCAGTGTTTTGATAAATGGTTCTGCATCCCAGTTTTTTCATTCTGAACGTGGTCTTAGACAAGGATGCCCCCTGTCTCCCCTTCTTTTCTTGATTATCATGCATGCCCTGAGCCGGCTTATCGACTCTGCTAAAAGAAATGGGGATTTTAGTGGCCTCAAGATTACGGATGACTGCTTCCTCACCCACCTTCTCTTTGTGGATGACGTTGTGATCTTCCTTGATGGAAGCATTCATGATTCCCGTTTGTTTTCGAACATTATCACCCTTTTCTCATCTGCCATTGGTATGCTTGCAAATAATTCAAAATCATCCATTATTCTATCTAGAACCTCCATCCATGAATCTCACCTGGCACACCAGTTGTTCCCATATAGCATCCATCTCTTAAACCACGGCCTCAAATATTTGGGGTTCCGGATCAAGCCTGTCAGCTCTAAGATTACCGATTGGATATGGCTTGTTGCAAAAGTGGAGAAGCGACTCAATATTTGGAGCCATCGATACCTCTCCAGAGCTGGTAGGCTCGTATTGGTAAAAGTTGTACTGGAGGCTACTCCAGTCTTTTGGATGGCATTATCCTAGATCCCGCGTAGCATCTTGGCCAGGCTACAACAAACTTGCAACAGCTACCTATGGAATGGGAATCAGGAAAAGCACATATTTTCTTGGGTTGGATGGAAGAAGATTGCCACTCCAAAAAAATGGGGTGGATGGGGTCTCAAAGATCTCCCTTCTTTCGCACAAGCACTCGTGGCAAAAATGGGGTGGACCTTACTCACCGGCAACAATCTCTGGACCAACATCTCATATCACAAATATATTTAGCCCCTCAATATATTGGATTGGATTCTCTTCCCTACCTGGCCAAAATCTGGCATATCCTCTGTTTGGAAAACACTTCTAAACGCTATGCCTCTCATCAGGGATAACCTGGTATGGAAGATCAATGATGGAACTCTAGCACGTATTGGTTTGAATCCTTGGACTGGAAGTGGAGGTAGACATATTCTACCTGAAGCCCTCATTCGGCACCTTCACTGACAGGAGATCAAAGTTCTGGCAGACATTGCTGACCCACAAAACACTTCCATATTTGACCAACATTGGAAAACTGCTATCCAGATCAATAATCCACCCCTCTGGCATCAAGACTGGTTGGAATATATCAATGCTTTATCTGAATTGCATATAAGGATCAAACAAGGGCAGGATGAACTCATATGGTATCACTCGGTGAATGGAGCATACACCCCTAAGTCTGGCTTTCATACTCTGATATCGCACAAGGTTCCGGACACAATATCTTTTTGGTGGAACTCAGTTTGGAAACTCACTGCTCCCCCCAGGCAGAAGCTATTCTTCTGGTGTATCTTAAAAGGCGTCGTCCCTACGGGGGAATACCTTATGCATCATGCTATTTATGGACCGTCCTGGTGCACCCTTTGCAATATATCATCTGAATCTTGCGCTCATTTGTCCATTAACTGTTCTTCATTAACTGCATTATGGCAATCCATATCATCAGCAATACAACACTCTGGAAAATGGGAGGGTGATGACATTACTCGAACCTGGGAAACTTGGTTTTACCAACACAGGAACTCCAAGCTACAAAGCCTGCCTATCATTATATGTTGGTATCTATGGCTTGCTTGAAACCGTATGATTTTTGATGATAAACCTGCAAACTGGCCGCATCTTACTGCTCTTATTATATCCGCCTATAATGCACGGCCTGATCCGCCGCAGCCTAGAGATAGAAGACCGCGTGACCCTCCGCAAATAGATCATAGCACCCCATGGGCTTTCTTCGATGGTTCGGCCCAACAGCGGGGTTGTGGGGGATGTTTTCTATTATACATCAATGAACAGCATTTCTACAAAGAAAAACTGGGATTGGGAACTGGCACAAATAATTTTGATGAGATTATCACTCTTCGTCATCTCTTGCATTTTGCATTGGGGCACAACTGCATGCATATTCATATATATGGTGACTCAAAGATTGTCATTGACTGGTTCAACAATAATACTGCTTGCCACACACACACTCTCAGCAACATTTTGGATGATATAAATATACTGAAGGCACAATTTATTGACATCACTTGTCATCATATCTATAGGGAACACAATTGCAGTGCTAACCAACTTTCCAAGGAGGCTACGGCACTTCCCAGAGGTGAGTGGATGATCCAGGAGCAGCGAGGCACAAATTCATACCAGTACTACCATCGTCCATATATAGATGCACACTATCACAGGGCGGCCAGCCCATGAGATACAGAGTTGAATTGATCCTTTTTTGAAACTTTTTGTACATAACTGATAATGCTACATACTTGATGCCCTGCGTGGCAATATGTTTATATATATAACAGATATCAAGGAACATCTTGCGTGATTGTTTTTTTTTTATTGAACAGACATGAACAGCTACATAGCTACCCACATTTGGTAGAAGAACTTAGAGCATATGCAAATTCATCTACAATATGTAATTTTTCAACTTTTAATGAAAGATTACGATTTTTCCAGTGGAAAAAAATATTATAAACCTTATCAATAATATTATAACCTAGGAATATGAACCCTTAGATTAACAAACTTAAGGGATTGATATTATAAATCCAAGGGATCAATACTTAAAACCTAAATGAATAATATTAAACCTAAGGGATTAATATTGTAAACCCAAGGTATATAAATGCTAAGAAAATATTATAAACCCTAAAACAAACATGGTTGACAATGGTTGGTTTCTATATTGAAACATTCATTATCACAATGCAACATTGGACTATGGTTGACCATGATTTATTTTCACATTGAGAGAATCTTTGTCACAATGCGACTTTGTGCCATAGTTGACTATGGTTTACCATGCTTGAGCATGGTTGATTTTCATATTGAGACAATCTTTGTCACAATGTGACATTGGAGCATGGTTTACCATGGATGACCATGGTTATCACAATGCGGCATTGGACCATGACACAGTGTTGGTCACAATGCAACGTTAGACCATGGTTGACCATTATTGATTTTCATATTGAGAAAATATTTGTCACAATGTGATGATGGACTATGGTTGACCATGATTGATTTCCATATTGAGACAACCTTTTTCACAATGCAACGTTTGACAATTATTAACGAATTCACATCTGTAACCACCTTAAGCATCACTTCTCCCTTCTCCTGCAGGCATTTTCCTTGTTGTTGAGAACTTGCATTTCCATTTTCATAGGAGACATCCTGGAAGCCAACTGAGTTCTCTTGAGCATTATTCTCTTGTATCTCAACCATTTTTAGTAGTCAATCCCTTATCAAATGCATGTAATCATGGAAAGGATAGAACTTGAAAGGGACATGCTCATAATCTAAGGGCTAAGTCCATATATCACCATGATACTCCAGATGAATTGATTCTAAAAGGGGCTTTGATATGTTCATCTACACACATATTATAGCATAGGATGGATGCCTTATCCTCTTTGTAATATCCATTTTTTTTACAAAATCCCCTATGGCATTACACTTACCTTCCACGGTGTCTCATTCCTAGAAATCATATAGTAGGGAAAAAAGTCGAACCCCGCTTGGATCCTTGAGAAACTTTTCTTTATGTGGGTTATAACATTCCTCTCAAAATCGCATAAATAAACCTATGTTATTCATGAAATCTGGACCATTCTCAAAGATGTTGTTTTTATCTTCCAAATCTGTAAAAATAATAGTGAAGAAATATTTAGCCCTCAACCTTAATTCAAGTGAGGCCTTTGGCTTCCACTTAAGCTGAATCCATTTCACAATATCTTGTTCTTTATGCCAAATGCCCATCAACTTGCAGATAAATACATGATCTTTCTTTGCAAATAAATTGCCTAGATTTTTCCAACTTGTTATTTGGAATAACAAATTTGGGATTTCATGTGTCTTTTGGGAGGCATTTTCCTCTCAAGTCGACTTTCCACCATGTCCACAATGCTGGATTTTCTAAATTTCCTCCAAGCTCACTAGAAGATCTTGCAACACCATCTAGCTTCCTAACTATGCTAATGACAACATTCTGATAGGAGGGGGTTTCACTCACCCCTCCCCTAGGGGATGTTCATGGGACCAATCAAAAGGCCAAGATTAGAGAGGATGGCGTTGATTCACAAAGTGAGCATCATGAACTAGTTTCTAACTCTTAATATTCAAATGGCACCATTTAGAAACCCTAGTAGTAGGCTATAATAATGCATTCACAACTATCATTTATTCAATTTGATCCATGTGTAATACTGGAGAAGAACATCCAAAAAAAATTACCCTTCCACTTCTAATTTATCATGATACGTGGCAACTAACAAATGACATAGTGAAGTAATAATTAGTTTTTGCAAATGTTTAATTTAAATATGCTTTAATCATATAATCTATATATGCCAAAAAGTTAATGGTGTGAATTCCATCTATTGATGTAATGGACCACTAGAATATGAGAGCATTTTAAATTTACAATGTTCCATCGAAATTTGCAATTAGTCCTCTAGCATTAATTAAAATAAATAAAAATAACATGGTAACTTTTTAAAACAAATTTCTATTGTAAACACTTATGATGATAGGGTACGTGCAAGGCCAAAATAGCCATATCATAATGGAGTGACTTTAATTGCGGTGAAACAAATTGTAGTCGGTCTCATGTTGGCACAACTATCTAGCTTAAAGAAAAAATGCCAGATGGTCGGTCAATTATTTTCCAAATAGTCTTGTTTATTGTCAATATTGTTGGAACGTCAAACCTTACACATTTACTTTATGTTCAATTAAAAAATTATGCATAGATATCTAGTCAGATTATGAATGTGAATTGGTGGTTAATCCATTAGTTTCTCTACCTAATTTTTTAAAATAGTTTTTTTAAATAATAATTTAGAAACTGATAAAATCTACCATAACTCTCTCTAACAACAATCAAAATCAAATGTGGTAGGGTTTAGGAATGGTGGAGGGGAGGATATGGTGGCTCATCAACATCTCTGTCTATAACCTCTACCGGTGGACATGCTTCAAACATCTGATGCACTCTCCATACAGCTTGGCATTAATACTAGTGCTCTTTTTCCCTTAAGCTTGATTTATTTTTGTTTGTGGCTACTGTTACACATTTCCTATTTTTTGGTCTCGAATACCCTAGGTGTTTGGACATCCCTGTCGTCTTATGCCAAGGAACTTCATAAGTGCACTTTATATCTAGACGGTAGCTCTCTATTCCATTTATTTTCCTCTGGTATCCTTATATACCTGTTTCCCTAAGGTATACTGTTAACTTTTCTCTAACCATTTCACTGTGGTGGGTCTTTATTTGATGGCTCCTTAGGGGTTTCTTCATTTGTCATTATTGTCGGATGTCTTTTTCTAGTCTACATAACTGGGTTTTCAAAGGCTTTTTATGTTAACTTGGCAAATATTTTCGTACTTTCGGTGGTGTTCCCTACTGTTTGGGTAGGATTAAGACCCGAGTGGTATTGTTTGTTTCTGGTATTTTACATGTTCAGTGATCACCCTTGTGCTAACATATCTTGACCTCTACCTACTTGAATTATTACTTCTCAATAGTTAGAGGTGTTGCACATATTTATCATGTTCATATGTGTCATTTGCATCCTGACGCACATCAAGTTTGAACACTTCATCTCCTCGCATCTACATACTAAATCGAGTCTATCTCATCACCCATAGGGACTCCCTTTTGGTATTATTTTCCTTGCATTCCCCGCTTCTGTATAGAGACGAAATATTGGAGTGATGCTCTCGAGAGGTTATTTTGTGGGGACTCCTCTACTAATATAGAACAACAAGGAAACTTTTAACTTCCGTACCTCTAGCATAAATGGAAGGACTCTTTTACCATATCACATCCATTCAAGGCTATTAGTTTTAGATTTTGCAACTTATGGTGGATGAATACAGGTTATTGGTGTTGTTGTTGTTATGAATAAATAATTTTTTGGGACCACTTCTCCTCTCCTCATGTGGTTTTGTGTCCTTACTGGGTGGCATTCGTGTTACCAGTTCTCACAGGTTTTTTCTCATTCTCCTTTTTTTTATTTTTTTCATGTGACATTTACCTTTGCGGGGGGTGGTTGACATTCTCTGTGATCTGTGTATAGGGAATATCGATGGTCATGGACTTTATGTGGGCTCCCATTACTTGTTCTGGTGGTGTATCTTTCCTTTTCTACCTCCCTACATTTTATCGCTTCCTCTCTATCTACGCATTATGACCTGGCATCCACTCGTAATGGATTTTTTATTCTCATGTTTCCCTATTACATGTATGCACTCCCTCTAACATCCCCGTGTGTTTCTTCCCTCACACGGGGATGCTAATATTCTTTTCTTAGCATATGAAGTTTTAGAATTTTTCTATTCTGGGTCTTTTCGTACACATCGTCCAGGGCAATCTTTACTCTTCCTCAGATTGTGGTATGTAGGGTTTGTTTTTTCGTGGCAATGCATTCTGATTTGACACACTCAGGGGTGAATGGAAGATTACTTGGCATCACTGGATGTGTACATTTCTCCTCAAGGAACCTTTCTAAAATCCAAGTTGGAGATGGAGTAATCCTAGGCTCACAATACTGGCCATCCAGGATCTAAGTTGGACAGTGCGTGTGTGGTTGATGTCCAACCTATGCATGCACCCCTGAGATCTTTGCATGTGCATGCAAATGATGTGTTGTCACAGGATAGGGGCTTTGGTAATAGACTGATGTGTCGAAGGAGAAGGCACACAAATGTTTGCAATGTCGTTAAACCCAAAATGCTCAATTTCAGACATGATGTCCTTTGGGAGCAAGTTCAAAGCCTCCAAAATAGGGCATTAGTGGGTCGATGGTATTTTGTTGGCTCTCAAAATCTGAATATGGAGGGTTGGGTTTTGGCTCAGTAGAAATCATTATTGGGTTATACCCCGAAAGTTAGTTGTTTAATGAATCAGTGGTATAACTTACATTTCCTACATCAAGAGGACATCCAGAAAATTTTAAAGACTCCATGGGTGCACGACCAAAGTTTTTTGCAACTATGAAAATGGTATGTGGGCTTCAACTCGCTCACCAAAACTCCTCTTAATAGATACACCTTGGTTAAAATTCCTAGCATGCCACTGGAATTTTGGATCAAGAAGGCATTGGAGGAGATCGACAATTGAGTTGGTAAGCTTGTTTATATGGATCCTAAGGTGCTAGGGGATCACGATAAGAGAATGGATTAGATCCTCATCGAGGTGGATTTTACAGGTGGCTTGTTGTAACATATTATTCAAGAATGGGGTTCCTTGCACATTGTTCAACATACTGACTATTAGGGTGTCCCATTTAGATGTTTGTTGTGCCACCATACTGGTCACCTCTTTGACTGATGCCCGTGACGCCAACTTACTATTGGTTCTTCTCGGTAGGACTAACATAACAGTGGATAGGACTGTGGTGCTTCTATGTCGGGGTTCAAATCCTGGTACTTTTACTATTTCAGATGGCCTATATCACTGTGTACATAATTATTTATCTATTCCCTCTCAATCTCCTTGCACCTCTCATGATGTTGATATTGATCTTGAACCCCATCCTTGCCTTCCTATTACAACTCTCTTGGATCTCTCCATCAACATGACTCACCTGTCCCATGACCCACCTTTGCCTCCTCCTTTAGGTGATAACATGGATACACCTTCTTCGCCTTAGAGCACTCTGACTAGGCCTTCGTCCTGTCCCTCTGAGTCAGGGCCTTGGACTTGTTCCCTCATGCATGATGGTTCTTCCTCCCCTTGTGTTCAGATTTCTCCCCCCCTCTCCCTACAATTTTGTGGACAGTGATCTAGAATTTCTCCTTCTTAACCCAGCCATGGATCTCTCCACTCTTACTATCCACAAATTAATTGGTGGGGCCTCTTCCCCTATCATTATCCCTTCCTCTGTTAAGAATATCACCACCCGACATAAGGTTGGCAAGGGCGGCCGACATTTTCGTAGCCAATCCCAAGGTTTGAACATAAATTTCGATTTTGGGGATTTGCATGATATTCCAATTCTTGATTCATATTGTTCTAGAGCCCCTAGAGATTGTATGCCCCCTGCTACTAGCCCATCATGACATCTTCTCCCTCAATTTGTGTGGCTTGGGGAATGTCGCTAAATGGTTATTGTTACACCACCTCTTCTTTTCCTTCTGCTATTTTGTTGTTCTCATCCAAGAAACCATGGTTGATTTGGCCAGATCTCTGGCGTACTTCCATCTGATTTTTCCAAACTGGTATACGGTGGCCATCAACTCCCGTGGTTTATCTAGTGGGATATTTTCTTTATGGGATACTTCCTTAGGACATTTCAAGGCCTACAAATTTGTTGCTAAAATTTTTCTCTCTGGATGTCTCAAGGGATCTCCCGAGAAGATTCACATTTGGAACATTTATGCTCCTTTTTCCAATGAATACTCTTTTTGGGATCGTGTCAGGAACACAAAAATTCTTAACATCACTTTGTTAATCATTGTAGGGGATTTCAACTTGACATTGTCTAGAGATGAATGTTGGGGGTCCACGAGACCAAGGGACCCCTTTTTGGAATAGTTGGCTAGAATTTTTGAGGGCAACCATTTGGTTGATGTATGGCCCACTCCCCTCCATCCCACTTGGAATAATGGTAGAAGTGAGGAGGACTATATCAGCAAGATATTGGATTATTTCCTAGTACACCAAAGCCTTCTAGAAATCCTAGTTAATATGCAATCAATGGTGGTGAAATTGTTCACTTTTTATCACTATCCCATTCTGCTTTAGTGGAGGATGGAACGGGTTCATAAGGGAATTCCTTTCAAGTTCAATCATACCTAGCTTGAGGACGAGGAGTTCAACATATTGGTTAAAGAGGTGTCAAATTTTGTTCCACGTTTTCCTGGACAAGTCGCCATGAACTATATCACTTCCTGTTTGGCTACACTTAAGAGTCATGTTCAGACTTGGGAATGAATGAAAAAATCCCATCTTTATGCTAAATTGAGAACATTGACAAAGGATATTCAGGACTTCAATGATTGTCTCATGGAGGGTTGGCCCTTTCAAATGGAACTTGACTCCATCAAAGCTATGGAACAGATGCGGAAACAAATCTTGGAATTTTAGGAAGACACTTGACAACTAAAGAGTCAGGCGAAATACATACACGTGGGTGATCAAAACACTAAATTTTTTCACAGATTTACAAATTAGAGGAGTAACTCTAATTCTATATGGAATATTAGGAGCACAGATGGATCCCTCAAATACTCATATTAGATATTCAAAGGGAATATGTAAAAAGTTTTGGGGCACTCTTTAAGTAGAAGGATGATCTAAATATGGAAGATATTTTGTGGGTTGTGGAGGAGTACCACATGATGTTCGATCAAGAATTGAATGTGAATCAAAATCACCCTATTTATTTGGAGGAAATTCACTTAGTACTCAGATATTTTGCCAAGGACAAATGCCCTAGTCTGGATTGATGGACTATTGAACTATGCCTACACTTTTTGGATATGATGGGAGGGACTCTCTAGGATATAGTTAATGAATCACAGATCAGGAGGAGCATCTCTGGCTCCATCAAGGCTAATTTCATTTCCTTGATCCCCAAGGTTAGTACCTGTTTCGTTTTTGGAATTCAGGCTTATTTCTTTGTGTAATATTGTGTACAAGCTCATCTCCAAGGTCATCGTTGAGCGGATTAAAGGATTTCTTTTGGTCCACATCTCAAATGAACAATTTGGATTTCTTACAGCTAGATCCATAAATGATGTCATCACCATCGCATACGAATTTGTTCACTCCATTCATACCAAGGAGAAGGAGGTGGTTGTCATGAAAATTTATTTGCAAAGGGCTTATAATTGTGTAGAGTAAAGACTACTCAGACTCATAATCGTTAAGATTGGTTTGGAATATATAAATTTCAAGTGGATCATGGTGTGTGTGACCAATATTTGGCTTGCCATCATAATTAATGGTTACCCCACAAATTTTTTTAGAGCTCATAGAGGACTCTAGTAGGGGTGTTCATTATCACCATTATTCTTTTTGTTGGTCATTGACGATTTCAACAGAAAAATCAATGTTGCAAGAAGTTGGACAAATTTTAGGGTCTACGGATGGCTTCACGGATAAGCATTACACACCTCTTCTTCGTGGATGATATTTTATCATTTAGTGTTATCAAGAGGGAACAATGGGATACTCTACTTCACATTTTCCAAAGGATAGGGGCTGCTTCCAGCCTGTTTATAAATGGTCCCAAATCCTGCCTATACTTTTCATGTGCCAATGACTGTGACATCATATACATTGCACACTAATTTGGCATGAATATGACCCCTTTACAAGAAGGCTTTACCTACCTGGGCTTTATACTTAAGTTGACTTGCTACATATTTGATGATTAAGCTTGGCTCCTTTCGAAATTTGATAAGAAACTAAAAAGCGCGTCATTTCATTGTCTATCTTTTGGTGGTCATTTCACTTTGATCCAATCAGTTCTGCAGCACATGGAAACATATTGGTCACATTTAGTTTCCCTCTCGGCTCGCATCTGTAACCTGATTCGTTATTACCTTGCTCATTTCTTATGATCGAGCATGGGATCTACACATAAATTTCATCTGGTAGCCTAGGAGTCCATGTCGAGGACAAATTTGTTGATGGATGGGGGATTTTGGATACTAATATTTTTGGAGTTTCATTAATTTTGAAGTCTTTTTGGCGTGCACTTTTTGATGTGGGCATTTGGGGACAAATAATCACTTCTAAATACATCAGGAAAAAAAACATTACCTACTGGTTTGTGATGCAGTAGATTGGTATGAAACAGGGATCGTACATCTGGTCTAGCTTTCAGAAGATCAAGTCTTGGTTCTTCCAGAGGCTGATATAAATGTTCAGTTGGGGAAAATTAATGTTAATCAACGAGGATGTTGAAATATTATTTTCAACTGCAGGGCCAGTCCTTTGCCATACCCCTGTACTGTTGAATCAACTGCCATACCTCTGCATTGATGATTTTGCCATTAAACAGTCGTAGCTCCGGTCCTTTCCTGAATCAGCGATTACACAGCAATTTATTATGGAATGGTGGTCACTCACGGAATGATGGTAATTTATTGTTGTGGTTGGTAAATGTAGGTAGGATTTTAATTTTATTTTTTTTAATTCACGGGTGTATTTTTGTTCTTACGGCACAAGAAAAATGTTAAGTTCAGTTTTTTGTTGAATCTGAAAATGTAATGAAAACACAGCAGTGTGTGTAAAACAACTTTCGAACAGAGATAGAGTTATCTTTGTAATGCACAGTAGTGCAGAAGTTTTTTTTTGATGTACGCAGCAACGTGAATGTATGAATGGAATTTACACACAGCAGTGTAAAATGTTTCAAGGAAGAAACAGAGTGTTACAGCAGCATTAATTCTGAGCAAAAACAGAGTGTTTTTGTAGATGCACAGGAGTGCAGACACAACAGTGAAAAACAGCGTGTTGATCTTTCAGAGGAGACAGAGTATTTTGTTTTCTGTAATGTACAACAGTGCAGACACAGTAATGTAATTTCTGTTTACAGCATGAAGTTTTTTTTTAAGTTTTTGAATTTTCTTTAAAGTGGTCTTGTATAAATCCCTCTGTTAGAGGAAGTGTTGTAAATGAATACAATTTCCCTTCTATTGTGCACTGTTGAAATTCAGTTTAAATAATAATAATAATAATAATAAAAAAAAAAAATGT
>APFE031686062.1:57782-90361 GCA_000404065.3 Pinus taeda
GAAAGGAAGAACAGGACCATCATGGATATGGCGAGAAGCATGTTGAAGGCAAAGCTTTTGCCAAATGACTATTGGGCTGAAGCTGTAAATTGTGCAGCATATATTCTGAACAGGTTTCCTACAAAAGCAGTGATGAATAGAGTGCCAGAAGAAGCATGGAGTGGGAGAAAGCAAGGAGTCACCCACATGAGAGTTTTTGGATGTGTGGCCTATGCACACATTTCAGATTAGCTAAGGAGGAAGTTGGACAGCAAAGGGGAGAAATGTCTTTTCATTGGATACAGTGAGGAATCCAAAGCCTACAGGTTGTATATCCCATCTACCAAGAAGTTTTTTGTGAGCATAGATGTTCAATTTATTGAGGAGGAAGCTTGGGATGGAAGCATAGAGAAAACAGTGAATGTTAAAAACTGTTTGTCTCATGATGAAGATGATGAGGAGATGGCTAAAATACATCCCCAAACAGCCGCACCAACAACAGAACAGCAAGGAACACTTTTGAGGATAAATGAGAGTGCTTCTCCAAGCACACCACAAGGAGGAAATTCAAGTGCATATTCAAGCACTTGCACACCAAATGAAAGAGGTAAGAAGCTTAGAAACTTAAGTGACATTTATGATGAAGGAATGAATTCCGTATTTGCCTTGTATTGTCATGTTGATGATCCTATTCATTTCGAAGATGCAATTAAAAATAAGAAATGGATAGAAGCTATGGATGAGGAGATCAATTCCATAGAGAGAAACAAGACATGGGATTTGGTTGAGCTACCAAAAGGTAAAGAAGTCATTGGAGTTAAATGGGTCTACAAGACCAAGAGCAATGCTGAAGGAAAAATTGAAAGACATAAGGCAAGGCTGGTTGTCAAAGGGTACAAGCAGCAGTATGGGAGAGATTATGAAGAGACTTTCGCACCGGTTGCAAGAATGGAAACCGTGAGAGTAGTGCTATCCATAGCAGCTCAAAACAAGTGGAAAGTTTACCAAATGGACGTGAAGTCGGCATTCCTAAATGGAGTGTTAATGGAAGAGGTTTACATTGAACAACCTCTAGGCTATGTGAAGAAAGACCAAGAGCACAAAGTGTGCAGATTGAAGAAAGCTCTTTATGGGTTGAAGCAAGCGCCAAGAACATGGTACAGTAGGATAGATTCCTATCTACTGGAAAATGAATTTGACAAATGTGAGGGAGAACCCACCGTCTACATCAAAGAAAAGGATGGTAAGATTTTAATTGTAGTGTTGTATGTTGATGATGTGATTTTTACAGGTAATGATGACTACCTCATTGAAAATTTTAAATCAGTCATGAAAAAGAATTTGAGATGACTGACATGGGTTTGCTGAGATACTTCTTAGGAATAGAAGTAGATCAAAATGAAAATGGAATTTTTATCTCTCAAGCAAGATATGTAAATGAAGTGTTGGAAAGATTCCACATGCAAGAGTGCAAGGCAGCAATCACTCCCACAGTAATGGGATTAAAACTTAGCAAAGAGGACAGCAGCAAGGATTTTGATCCTAGTTTGTACAAGAGCATACTTGGCAGCCTCATGTATTTGACTACAACTAGGCCAGATATAATGTATGCTGTTAGTCTAATTTCCAGATTCATGGAGAGACCAAAAGAAGCACATTGGCAGGCAGCAAAAAGGATTCTGAGGTATGTTAAAGGTACTAAAAGGTTTGGGATTTTATATACTATCTCAGAATGTTCAGATTTAGTTGGATACACTGACAGTGATTGGGCTGGAAGTGTAGATGAACGGAAAAGCACATCCGGTTATGTTTTTCACATGAGTTCAGGAGCCATTTCATGGGCTTCCAAGAAATAGCCAATTGTGGCATTGTCCACAGCAGAAGCAGAGTACGTGGCAACTACAGCAGCAGGATGTCAAGCAGTTTGGATGAGAAGGATGTTAAGGAGCTTAGGCCAAGAGCAGGCAAAAGGAACTATGATTTATTGTGACAACAGTTCTGCTATTGCATTATCCAAAAATTCTGTGTTTCATAAGAGAACGAAACACATTGACACAAGGTTTCATTATATCAGAGAGTTGGTAAATAATGGAGAAATTGTCTTAGTACATTGCAAAACTCAGGAGCAGGTTGCAAACATCCTAACCAAGCCTTTGGGACAGAAAAGTTTTGAGTTTTTGAGGAAATGTTTGGGTATGACTGATAACCCAATAGTTGAAACTAAAGGGGAGTGTTGAAATATTATTTTCAACTGCAGGGCCAGTCCTTTGTCATAACCCTGTACTGTTGAATCCACTGCCATACCTCTACATCAATGATTTTGCCATTAAACAGTTGTAGCTCCAGTTCTTTCCTGAATCAGCGATTATACAACAATTTATTACGGAATGGTGGTCACTCACGGAATGATGGTAATTTATTGTTGTGGTTGGTAAATGTAGGTAGGATTTTAATTTTATTTTTTTTAATTCACAGGTGTAGTTTTGTTCTTACGGCACAAGAAAAATGTTAAGTTCATTTTTTTGTTGAATCTGAAAATGTAATGAAAACACAGCAGTGTGTGTAAAACAATTTTCGAACAGAGATAGAGTTCTCTTTGTAATGCACAGCAGTGCAGAAGTTTTTTTTTTATGTACGCAACAGCGTGAATGTATGAATGAATTTTACACACAGCAGTGTAAAATGTTTCAAGGAAGAAACAAAGTGTTACAGCAGCGTTAATTCTGAGTGGAAACAGAGTGTTTTTGTAGATGCACAGGAGTGCAGACACAACAGTGCAAAGTGCAGACACAGCAGTGAAAAACAGCGTGTTGATTTTTCAGAGGAGACAGAGTATTTTGTTTTCTGTAATGTACAGCAGTGCAGACACATTTATGTTTACAGCATGATTTTTTTTCTTTAAGTTTTTGAACTATCTTTAAAGTGGTCTTGTATAAATCCCTCCGTTAGAGGAAGTATTGTAAATAAATACAATTTCCCTTCTGTTGTGCACTGTTGAAATTCAGTTTAAAAAAAAAAAAAAAATGTGTTGCTGCAACACCAAAAACTACTTTTCTGCAACAACAAACTACGTTGCTGCAACACCAAACTATGTTGCTGAAACACCATTTCCAAAAAACAATTCTCAGTTTACTATGTTAAAAATAGAGTGTTATTCAGCGTTGCTGCAACACCAAACTGTGTTGCTGAAACACCGTTTCCAGCAAACGATTTTCAGTTTTCTGAGTTAAAAACATAGTGTTAAAACAAAGCATTTTTTTTTAACTGTCTGTCATGGAATTATCATAAATTTCCAACAAAGGATAGGATTGTTGGAGTTAGTGCAACAAATATCCTATAAGTGGACACCATCAACATACTTCAATGCAGCGGTCTTTTCTATTTAGACTAGGTAACCAGAGGTTGGGAACACTATATGCCAATTTAGATGAAGGCATCACAGGTTGGTTTACAGGGTCGTATGGCTAATGAATGGAACCTCTACATTCAAGTTCTCAGAGATGCAGGTTTATGTAGGAATATGTCACGTGAAAAAATGACATGGGGTGACATTATCCATAAGGTCTATGTGGTAGTGGCTGATACATATCATTAAATCTTACAACAAATGTTGGGAACTCTAACAACAAACTGGTTTCTTGCTATCTGGAGACTGAAGATCCCCACTTAAAATTATATGTCTTGTCTAGCTGACCTAGAAAAATAAGATCCTCATCTGGGACAACTTGTGCAAGAGAGGTTCCCTGGGTCCAAGTATATGTCCACTATGTGGTTCTGATTGGGAATTTGTTGAACATTTGTTGTTTACTTGAACTTTTTCTTGCAGGTTTGGTCCTACACCTTCTCCTCTCTTGGTATTGTTGTTACTCACTTTACTTTTGCTGAACATTGCCTTAAGTGGGGCACGAAGCATGGCGGTTTAAAAGTATTTGTTCCACCGTTTGTCGTCTAGGAAATATGGAAAACTGGAAATCATGTCATCTTTCAGGGGTAAGTTACATAATGTTTAGTGTAGTTTTGAAAAAAATGTTGGGATGGCTTGAACACATGAAATTGCACCCTACCAAATCCAAAGATTTAATATCTCTATACATTCACCCTCCGATTATATGGTCTACTGGATTTTTTGATGGCGCGCCGTTAGAACGGTACTTCTCATGGACAAAGACTTGGCTTATAGGTTGCATTGGTATGGTGGCTCTGGTACCAACACTAAGGCTAAATTGGTGGCCCTTTGGGCTCTTCTCACTACTTGTAAATAGGTACACCATATCAATATATATGGTGATTCTAAAACCATCATTGAGGGCATTTATGACACATCACAGTTTGATCTGCCCCTGCTTCCAAACTGGAAGGAACGAACCCTCACTCTCATTCATACATTCCAGGATTTCTATATACAACATGTCTTCCACTAATTCAACATGGTTGCTGACTCATTATCAAAAATGGGCCTAAGGAAAGCAGATGGATACATATTTTACACTAAACTCTCTTTGAGGGAATGCCAAATAGCACTCCCATAATGGGTGAACACTCTCTCTTTTTGATAACTTTTTGTTTCTGTTGTCTAGTTTTGATTATGGACATGACTATATTTATTAGTTATATTTTGCTAACTACAATTTATAGTAGATATATATCTCTACTGTATATGGCACATTTCTCTAGTTTTAAACTTTTTCTAAACTATTGATGTTTCTTCTGTTTATACTAAACACGTTTCTGGAATATACAGCTAATATAAACTGAACTTTTTACTCCATTAATATAGCTCGCTTTAATTTTTTTCCTCTCAAAAAAACAACAATCAAAATCAGTAGAAGCTCATTCCATCATTCAAAATCAATACAATCAAAATCAGTACAAGCTCATTCCATCCATTAAAAATCAATACAATCAAAATCATGTACAAGCTCATTCCACCCATTAAAAAACGATGCTTTATTTTCCCTCAATCTGTCACTGCCGTTCGTTTATATTGATCCGTAGGTTCCGTCTGTTCTCTTTTTTTCTCTTAGTTATCAGGACTAAGGGATTTTAAACTTTCAAAATATATCAATCACAACAAAATCTTATAGTCAAAAGGAAAATCTTATTATCAGTATTTAAAATTCAGTAGAAAAGTCCTTTCGTTAGTAATGAATTAGAGAATAGAGACAGTTGAACGATGATGAGGGAAAAATAATGTAAATCATTTTAAACCCAGATGGTATTCATAAAATTCAACACATATTTATCTGTTATAACACAGAATATGGAAACGAGAATATGAAATTTTCTTTACCATGTTATTACGCTTTAATATTATAAGATACTGTATTTTTATATTAACTAAATTTATTATAATTTAGTTAGAGATAATCATCACCTATTATCTGTTAAAACAAATTTACTAATTACTATTACTAAAAAAACAATATCACTTGAAATTAAGAAGCTGATCAGAAACAGATTTCGCTCTATATGCCTCTAAATCATATAACCTGAAAAACCAAGTCATTTTTGAGCTATATTGTTTCATCAATAATAACATAGAATTAAGTTTTCAAATAAATAAAGATAATAAAAATACAATATTTCTAAACCTACAAAATTTTATTTTTATATGTTTAAAATTATATTACTCTCGAAAAATAATACAAAATAAAAATAATACAGCAAAATTTAAAGCTTAATTCTGTCTAAATACATATATATCCCGTACATAGGCCTTTCAAATATCCAGTAAATGATACTCGTAGACAAACTACCAGAAACAGCATGTTTGATTATTGAAAGGGGAAGGCCTAAAAATATTGAAGTCCTCACTATCGTATAAACGAATATGTATTTAGTCACTGTGATTTTTCACTTTCGTGTTGGAGGACGGTCTCGAGAACAGCAGCAACAAGAGAGGAACGATAAGCTGCATCAAATGTCATTTCTGTTAGCAAGATATCAAACTAAATATCTCAACGTTCAGAATTCCACCTTAGTATTTCAGATTTACTTATGCAATTTTAAAAGCAATTGTGTATAATGAGATTTTTTGGAAGTCTTTCAGGTGGGTTTTTCTAGTCAAAATCCGGCAGCAATTTATTCTAATCCCAAGTTTGATAGCTAGTTTCTGCATAATCAAAGTGTACCATGGGTTTTTCAGAGTGTGCTGAATCCAAATATGCAGTTAAAAAACAATTTTAACTGCAACAAATCAAGATTTAACCTCAATTTCTTTGCAACAAATCAAGATTTAACTTCAATTTCTTAGCCAGATTCCCTCACCTGAATCTACAAAAAAACTCATTATAAACAACTCCATTTTAAAATATTCCAAAATTCAACAAAGAAATTTTAATTCGATAAATTCCAAAATATTTTTGAAATTCACAATCAACTTAAATCGGAAATAAATTTACCATGCATATAAACAACCACAAAAACGATTACCACCACCATCAGGACCAGGAGGTTCAGGATGAGGACGAGGATCGCCCCTGCCTTCTGGTCCACCCAGAGATCCTTGAGGATCCATATTCAGATCAGATTTTATGGCCAACTCTACTAATAATAATTTCTTTCTTGATAGTATGCAGATCTATGTTGCTTTCAGTTGTATATAAACAATTGTAATGGAATCACTTATATAGAACTAAAGAGCCCCGTGAATTTTTCAAACAATCTGTATGTGGCACATAGGTTGCCTTGAGGGTTTCTCAAACAGTCTGACCTAGCACATTAAAAGCTTGTAACACAATAGCTAATTGTAGCCTTGTTCTATAAGCAATAAATAAGTAATAAAGTAATAAATGGTTAGTGTATGATATAAGTAATATGAAAGTAAGTTTAGTATAGTTTTAACTTTTGTTTTTAGAGTTTTGATGTTTGGAATTTAGCTTTAACTTTTGTCTTTAGACTTTTGATATTTAGAATCTAGTTTTAACTTTTGTCTTTAAAATTTTGATGTTTAGAATCTATTTGCAATAATTTCAAAAGTGTTATGCAAGTTAAAAGTGTTATGCAAGTTAAAACCTACATTCAGTAGGTCTCTACTTCTGTAATTATTTCAGCAGCGTTATACAAATTAAAACCTACATTCAGTAGGTCTCTACTTCTGTAATTGTGTTATATTTTATATTTGGTCTTTGTTTTTTCATATATGAAGTGTCTTCTGTTATTGCTTTGAAAATCCAAATGATTTCTACCTAGCTGATCTGAAATCCAAATGATTTCTACATAGCTGATCTGAATCTTACGTGTCCTGCACCTATACATCGAGGCCGCTGATGGCTTTTATTTTCATTGAACATAAAAATATTTCATTGCAACAACGTACTTGTCTCTTCTCAGTAAGTCTATTCGCCCAAGTTGGCACTTGCCTGTAATTTTTTATACTTTATTTGATGATGACTTTGCAGATTTATTAACTTTTTTTTTTTTTTAAGTTAAGACTAACCTAAGTATCTAATGGGGATTTGAACCATCGCAAAGAGTGTCTTAATAACACACCCATTCACCGTCAATTCAAAGCCCCATAAACCTTTACAAATTTATTCTTATCCTAGAAAACTGTTAAGATTTTTTTATATAGCTATTACTCTGTAAGACTTCTAACGTAAAATCTTAAATCACTGTGCTAAAGGCTCTAAAATTACTGTGATGTCCCCGTGGCTAGAGGCTAGTATGACATGACAGGTTATGAAAGAAACTCCAACTAAGTAATGAAAGCAGGTTATGAGAGAAACTCCAACTAAGTAATGGAAGCTGTAAGATCACATCAAGTTGGTATATTAAATAACGAAAGCTGTGAGATCGGATCAAGTTCGTATCTCATGTAGTGTAATTAATAGATGTTTTGGATTTTTTAAGCATAAATCTAAATTTAATGGTATAATATTAAATGAATTTTGAACAAAATTATAGTTTCAGTTAAAATTGCAATTAAATTAAAAAAACAGAGTGTATGCTGTAAGACTAGGATGATGATATTCACATTCCACTTACATCACAATCAGTAAATAAAGAAGCTCTCAAAATAAGTTGGAATAAGTTGGAAAGTCTATTGTGAAATAAATTCTCATTAAATAATAAAAGTTACCCATCAGATGAAGCGAGATCACAATTGCTTAGTGCGTGTGTGTCATGCATGACGATGAGACCAGATTGAGAATCCACATAAATAACAATTATTTAATATTATGATACCTAGCTATGGTCACCGGAGTCTACTAAGATAACTTTTATTCTAGGTTTTTGGACAAGCTTGTATTTACCTTTACAGACAATATATTAATATGGATGATATGTTAATATTCTCAGACAATATATTAATATGGATGATATGTTAATATTCTCTAAGGTATTAGAAGAGCACAAGAAACACTTGGTGGTCACAAAATTTACATGACCACCAACTATATGGATACAAGAGGGCATAGTTGTGGACCTTCTTATAGTTTTATTGAATTCCATAAATAAAAACTGATATTATTAAGATCATTAAATATATTTATAAACCGAGAATATTTATTAGATCTCAATTATTAGGTAGTTTTGTTGAATGTAAAACAAAAATTGCTTAAACTATCAATTCTAATCTAATAATGTTACAATATACCGAAGGATTATTTAACATTATCCCTTTTAATCTAAAGGGACATCTAACATGCCCAGTAACATTCTGAATTTTTCAAACTTTTCTCATCCTATTGCTTTGGTGAATATCTGTTCTGAAGTAGGACAATGTGCCAGATGAATAACTTTGGGCGCTACATAATATTGAATCAAGTGGTACTTGGTGTTATTGTGTTTGCTTTGATCATGAAACTTTGGATTCTTGGCCAATTGCACAAGAATTATCGACAAATAAAAGAGTTGAACCTTTATGGCCTACAAGTCTTCAAGTATCTTGCGAAGCCAAATGATTTCTTTTGTGGCTTGAGTTGCTGACATCTATGGTGATTTCCACAAAGGTATCAATGTTGATGCCACGTTATCCCTATACATGTGATTGTAGTGACATGGCAACCCACTAAGTTGTTGGCACATTTTCATTTTAATGCAAACCAATATAACCAAACGCATTAAGAAGACCATAGAAAAACACGTCAATTGTTATCGAAGGCTCATATTGCGAGCCGAAGTATTGAAAGAAGGAAAGGTTATCGAAATGTTTATACAAAATAGTGTCATAGTGCTAAAAGGACTAGAGCTAGTTTGGGACACCATAAAGATAATTTACGTGAATGAGATTTGGGTTAAAACCATAAAGTTTTGCCTATGTATTTGTATATATGTGCATATAAAACTATTCATATAGCCATGTGCTCTTAGAACTTACAAGAAATAAATATATGAAACTGCAAACACAGTGACACTTAATATTATGAAGGGTTATGTATAATTATGGAAGGCTAAGAAAGAGCATATATATATAATAGAAAAATCAGCTAACGACAATGCATGGGCTTTAGAGCGATACAATCTTGGTGAGCAGAAATTTCCATGATAACGTGATTAGATTCATGAAGTATTTTTTAACCTTACCAATAATAAATAGTAATCAAGACCAAAAGTGGATAGAAATGACAATTGAGCATATTCTGTTTACTCATTTTGTTTGCAAAAAATTGTTGTGCAATATGTAAATTTTGATATCAAAGTGTAATATTAGTCCTTCAAAAGAGAGAAATGTTACAATATAGGAGGCAAAGGGAGGTGATCGAGACACACATCAATATAGGGCTCAAGATTATCCTATGCTAACACAAGGTCATGGAACTCCAAGGAGAGGATAGGGCCTGCCTACAAGAGGGGGAGAAGGCTTTAGATGAGGAAGAGGGTTGATGATATGTTATAATCATGGCCAACCTAAAAATCTAGAAAGGGACTTTCTAAATTCCTATATGACTTGTACATACTACAGGAAGTTAAACTATACCACAAAATATTTCTTGCAGTTACTAGTGAAATGATAGGAGAGGTGAGTACAAAATATATGGATGGTTGAAGTAGACATTTGATGAGACCACCCTTAGGTGTGTACAGTGACCAGTGGTGGAACCAAAATAGGCATAGATATGGTAAATTCACTAGAGAAAACTCACTAGTGGTTATAGAAGGATATAGAACCTCCTTCGAGGTTTGACCCTACCAAGCAAAATAATACCTATAGGGAGGTGAGGAGAGATGTCTTACTAGTAGAGTGGGGTGCATCGAGCTCAACAAGACAACCATAGGAGGGAATTTCATGATACTCCACTGATATATGATGAGCCTCCTCCTAAGGTTACTCTAGCGGAGGTAAGCTCCATTCAAAACTTTTTAAGGATTTGTTTAAATCTTATGAAAAAATAAAAGGCTATGGAGAAATTTTGCAAGATGATTGATCACTACATGCAAGAAAACATTGATCGTTATGCTTAGGAATGGGAGGTTGATTACATGTAGGTTCCTTTGAGGATGGTAAACCACATGTTCTGTATGAGGCACACAAGGAAGGAATTAAGGTTTAGTTCCTAGATAACAGATTATGATATGGACACTATTGCATTATATTTAAATTTTGATGTCAATATTTTACCAAGACGACATGGGAGTTGATGGGAAACTCTAAGATTGTATGTTTTCTAATCCAATTGTGACTTGCTAATAAAAATTAGATATTACATATTGGTTAGTTAGTGTATCTTGAAGTTAATATTGATATAGTAAAGGGTTTCATGGACTTAGAAGCGATCAAGGATGATACAAACCCTTACCCAACATTGCTTGGTATTGACTCTCTATTCAATAACCAAGCCATTATTAGCTTAAAAAACTAACAAATTATTTTTTAGACTGATGATATATAGGTAGTCATGTCATTGGACCCTAAGGATAGGGACCCTTATGTCAAACCTATGAGAAAGTACCTTAATGTAGTCGACCACAACAACATCTATAATATTATAGTTCAGCATCATGATTATGTCAACCCGACTAAATATGGTTTATTGAGATAGTGAAGTATTAATTCATGTTCATCATATTCAAACGAGGCATTGGAGAACTTGTAGGATCACCTCGATGAGGTTTCCATCAGAATATGCACTCACATTACTAGTTCAGTGGATTGAATTGGCATGGAAGTTTGGGAACCTCCAAACTTTGACGGGTTGATTGATGTGGTTACCTTTGCCAAAGAATTTGAAATGTAGGTATCATACCACCCTAAGCTTCCTGTGCTAGACATTTCTCTCAAAGCTACTCTTGTGCATTGGTGGGAAATGCTTAAGGTGCACACAAAGACATGGCAACATTGTAGGCATCTGTTACAGATGATGTTTGGTTTGGATGCCATGGAGTATGAAGAATGGTATACTACTAAGGAAACCTCATCTCCTCATCTAGAGAAGTGGATCATAGGATGAAGAGAGGAATATGTTCAGGAGGTGGAGTGGGTGCACTATTTTGTGCAAACATTAGACATTGTGCATAAAAAATAGTACACAAAATTGGAACTGCGACAAGGTACTATAGATTGGGAAGCAATGTCAGAGAGTTTTATATTGAATTTTCAATTTGATTCAAATGGTCCACTAATATATGAGGATTTGTAGAGTATCAAGGAACAAATATTTTCACCAAAACCAAGGACTCTGATGAAGGATGTCCCACTCCGCGCTTTTCACTAGAATTCTCAAAATACTAGGAAATTGTCAGAGTGTTAGGGTGTGGCAAAAGATATTGATGATGATGAAGATCCTCGATATTTAAATATCCTAGAGTCTGAGGGGTAACTATCTATGACTGGACCATAGTTGGGATTTGTTTTTCCAGAGTATATGAAGCCTATTAAAATGTGCAAGGTGAATATTAGTGCTGGGGATAGTACTAAGTTTGCGATGATTAAAAGATATTGGGACTAAGGGACTACCTAAAACATTTCTATCCTATTATGCAAATACCCTAAGACTTGTTCCCCAACAATTTTCTAGAGATGTAGGGTATAATGGATGAAACAAGGGACATGAAAATCAATTTGAAAATAGGTGCAAAGCGAGTATGCCAAAGACCCTACCTACTCAATCCCATTTATAAGAAAAATGTTAGGGAGGATCATAGAACCTATTGAGGAGTAAGAGTGGGTTATTACAATGGTTGTGTAGCTAAAGAAGATAGCTGAAATTTGAATTTTTGTATATTTTACGAAACTGAACGACATATATGTACATGATCCACTCCCCACTCCTTCTATAGATGATGTCTTGGAAAATTTTGGATGGCATGAAGCTTATTCATTTGTATACACATTCTCAGGGTACTAGCACATTAAAATTTCTAAGGAGGATCATCACAAGACAAAATTTGCAACATAATGGGGATGGTTTAAATATATTGAATTCCCTTAGCTTGAAGAATTTACCAACACTTTTTTCTTGAGTGGTGGTGCTAAATTTTAAAGATTTTATTCATATTCTTTTGGAAGTTTACTTAGATTATTAGACTGTTTATAGCATACTATAGAATCACATTGAATATCTATGAATTATACCAGATAGATGCAAGCATATCCATATTTCCCCAAACCTAAAGAAGTGTTTTCTTTCTTGCTGATGGGAATTTTGTTTGGGCACGTGGTTTGTAAACAAGAACTTCTAGTAGATCTGGAAATGATCATTGTAGTAATGAACCTTTTTCCTCCACCTTTAGTGTGAAAACTATGGATGACACTTGGATATAATAGGTATTATATAGAATTTATGCATGGATATGTAAAGATAATTGTACCATTGGAGAGGTTGCTAAAGAATAATGACAAGTTTGAATGGACTAAAGATTGCTAGCAGGTTTTGGATACACTAAAGGAAAAATTAGTATGGACATTGATCATATTGTTTCTCGATTGGAGTAAGGAATTTCATTTCCATGTGGACACATCAACAATAACATTAGGAATGGTACTGGCACAATCTAGAGAAGATGAAATAGATCATCGAACTATTTTTTCCAATAGAAATATCTCTACAGTGAAGCGAAACTATACCATAATGGAGCGTGAAGGACCGATAATTGTCTACATGATGTAGAAGTTTAGACATTATGTACTAGGTTCACATTTCAAGTTATATATAAACCAATGTACATTAGGATAGATCGTCAATAATCTAGTCTTTGGGGGAGGATATGTAGATGGTTATTATTGTTTCAAGAACATGGTTTTTAGGTAATTGTAAAACTTCGTAATCTCAATGTAGGGTCAATCATTAGTTGAGGATCAACCTTGGCGGAGAGGTAGGGAAATCTGAATCATGGCTTATGAGATACGATATTATTTCATGTGGAGATGGTTGATGATCACTTTTTAAAAATCACCTACTTTCTTACTACAAATATGACACCATAAGAGTATAAAATGGGATAGGAAAAGTATTTGGTAGTCAAGGCCATGGGCTATCAACTCATTGTGAGATCTTTGTATAAATTGGGTGCATACATAATACTTTAGTGATGTGTATTAGAGCAAGAGAGATCCACAATAATGACATAGGTCCATGGAGGGGCTGGAGGGAAATATGGAGGGAAAGAAATGGCACAGAAGATTTTGTGAGTAGGTCTATGGTGGTCGACTATCCACCATGATGCGAAGGATTTTTTTCATAGATATTATGTGTGTGTGAGAGTGGGTGAACCTTCATGATGAGATGATATGTTTCTTCATCCATAATTGACTTCACATCCATTTGAGAATTAGACTAGTTATTTTGTTGGACTGATTAATATGCTAGTGAAGACGAGTGGAGTGTGACACATTATCAATGTAACAAATTACTTGACTAGATGCAGCAGAGAAACGCCTAACAAGTATTGTAGTGTCAAGACCACTACTATATTCCTATTTGAAAATGTCATTACTCACTTTGGATGTGTAAAAATACTCATCTACAATTGTTGGAGAAGCTTAGGGAAATTTATAGTCATATACCATAGAAATCCATACATCTTGATCAAAGGACATTAGATATTCCCTCAACTTTATCTTCTATAGATAATTTGTTCCATCAAAGAGTTGGGCTAAGTTTGAAAGGAACTATCCTTGTTATCTATTTTTCCCTCTAATATTTAACTTCTATAAGTTAGACAACTTCTAAGGGAACCTTCTTGATACTAATTGTTGGATTCACAATTAGATTGAGAAGGGGGTTAAACCAATACAATCACAATTTTTGCTTATTTAAAGCCAACCAAACATCTTAAATCGTAAATCTAATAAACAAAACAAATAACACAATATATATGTGGAAACATTTATAATATGAAACCAAAAAACCTATTTATATGAAATATCTTTTAGGAAGCAACATGGAGGAGACAACAATCCCCTCTACCATTTTGTAGGCATAAACCTATAAGATACACCAATCCCTTTTCTTCTTTGTAGTCACCAATACACATGAGACACTAGTCCCCTATGTTGTGTTTTAGGAACCAACATATAAGAGACACCAATCCCCTCTACATGTTTGTAGGCACAAACCTATAGGAGACACCAATCCCCTTTGCTACTTTGTAGGCACCAACCTATAGATACACCAATCCCATTTTCTACTTTATAGGAACCAACCTATAAGAGACACCAATCCCTTATGTTTCTTTTTCGGAACAAATCTATAGACACTAATCACTTCTGCTAATTGTAGACACCAACCTAGAGGATATACCAATCTCCTCAATTATTTTGTAGGCACCAACCTACAAGAGACAACAATCCACATTGTTGTAAATATTTATAGGAACCAACCTACTTCAGTGATTCTTTCTTCTTCTTTATAATGTATATTAGCCACTTCTTCTTTCATTGTGTCTATCTAATACTTTTCCTTTAGTAGGTATATGAATTACTTATGCCTTCTCCAGGTTTACTTGCTTCTTCTTCTTTCTCCAAGTTTATTTCTCCCAAAACTTGTTTATTTTTGCTTATTCCCAACAACAAACTTGCACAGCATGCCATGTATATAAGTTTTCAAATATAATTTAGAAAATTATACCATAGGTACATATATATCTCTTCTCCTTCTCTTCTAGATTTCATAGTCTTAAACATATTAGATAGAATGTGATAGAAAAATTTCAAAGATGACCTACTTGAAGTATGTTTCACGAGCATTTAGGAACAATAAATTCTTCATATTATACATGTGAAATTATAGTGAAATAATGTCTAATGTTTCTATCACAGGTACCTTGAGATCTATTTTTTATCTCTTTCTGATTTTAGAGCCCAAAATATAACTACAAGAATTTTATAGCAAAAGAAACAAGGTGACTTGTTTGAAGAAGATTTGAGTAGCAGTCAATAAGCCAAAATTCCTCAAAACATATCTCCAAAAGCATAGTAAAACAATGTCTAAAATTTTAAACAGAGGTATATGAAGATATCCTATCTATATCCTCCAAGTTTCATGTTCCAAAACATCCGAAAAGAAAAATTATAGTGAAAAAGCCAGACTCTCATGTCTAAAGTAGATTTCAAGAGCATTTAGGAAGTCTAACTTTCTTAGGGAATATCTCTGAAATTATAAAAACCCAAGGTTTAAAATTTTAATCATAAGTACGTGGATTTCTTCAATATCTATCATGAAAGTTTTACTTTTCGAAATATCACAGAAGAAGGTTTATATTGAAAATTCCATGATGACTTTTTCAACTCACAAATTACTTTTTTGCTTCGACTTTTGCACTCCAAGAATCACGCCAAAACAAAATTATCAGCTCCTCTTTCGACTTCATATATCTTCCTTTCTTGGATGATGTTAAAATGTACTCACATGCATTTTATTTATATTTTTTGTATGCTCACTTATGGGGCTAGATTATAAAATAGGTCGAGTTGGCCTCCTTATACTTTGGTTGGGTCATCCTAACAAAATATTTCATATTTCCTCATTCCTATGGAATTATAGGGAGTTCCATATACCATTGGAAAGCTTTAAGATTAATAATTTGAACCATATATCCTATATAATCTTTGTATATATGTAATTGGAGTGAAAATGTCATGAAATATAGGCTATCCAAATGGGGCATCAAATTTCCAAAAACAATATTTCCAACACTCTTCATTTTCAAATCTTTATCTTGGACATAAGTAGTCTCACCCTATCTTTTACATCAATGAAAAAAATATTTCCAACAAGTTACTCACAATTTCTTTGGACTCACAACTTCTTTGGATTCCAAGTATGCCTATTTGTCCATGGAAATAAATAATGTCCAATGGATAGGATGTTCTATTATGGATAGTGCATCATAATATGTTAGTTTGATTAGCCCATGTTGGGATAGGAATTCTTGTTTTCCTACCTTCACCTTGATACTCACCTAAGTGAAAAAATATAAAAATAACTTATAGATACTTAGTGTTTGAGATGGTGGTAGATGCACTTGATATCCGAGCGAGAATAGTAACCTAAATTGATAAGCATAAACTACACCAAGCCTTCACTCATAAGAAAATTATTTAAATATGTAGTATCCAAATTTCATATAAGGAGGTGGCAAACTTTCTCTTTTGATTCCATTTTTTCCCTCCATAAACTATTCATTTTGAGGTGTCATGGAGCATGGACCATTGTAAGAACAAAGTCTATTGTTGTTTACTTTTTACTGTATAGAATCTTGTAGGAGAATAGGATATCCTGTAGGAACTATGTTACCTAATTCTTCCTTCTTGTCAAATGTTATTGTTTGGCCTTGTAATTGCTTCATTTCTTCTATTTAACTCCTTATTTCTTATATTAATTTGTAGTACTTTTTTTATCTACATTTATGTTCTTTTTCTCATTATGATCTAGACCTTGGTTAAATTTATTTATTTATGAAGTTAATTTTTTATGAAAAGAACAAGGTCATTTTACCTATAATTGAGTTTACAATTTATGGAACAATACTTCGTTATAAATAGGGACTTTGAATGTGGACGCAGGGAAGTTGCATCCATGATGATTCTTGGTTTATTCGAGTGCGAATTGTTTCTATAATAAGTAGTTAGTTTCATAAATATAGTTTTATGTCTCTCCATCAAAGATAGAAGACTTAACATAATTTATAAAAAGACTCTTTGATTCTCACGATGTTCCTCATTTCGCAACATTTTACTGTAAGATATTTTGTAATAGATAAATAGAGGAGACGCCTCTAGGAAGGATGATGAAAAATATTGAACTTGAGACAGAGTTGTGAACTATGTTTGGACTGTATTTACTTTCTAAATATTTTTAATGCAAATAGCTCTCAGTTAATTTCAACCTTGGCTTACTCGTATTTTGTTTTGAATTTCTTCCAAGGACAGACTAAGTCCTAGGAAGTTTGGGCCCGCTCCCTTGGAAGAAGTGGTGTCTCTCCAATGTAAAATAAATTAGCTTAGTCTCATGTTATTCATATTAATAAGTTGTTATTTCTTTATCTATATGGTAAATATTGATTTTTGGTTTTACTTATATTTTGTATGTTTAATAGTGACTTAGTCTATTATGTCATTTCTTGATAAGTTATTTCTTTGGATATTTAATTGTTGTTCCCTTAGTTTCTTATTATCGTTCCTTGAAATATTATTGTTACTTAGTTACAATTGTTGGTTTATCTCATGACAGTTAAATAGATGAAAATGTATTATGTCGTTCCTTGATTGAGATCTTAACTAGAGTAGTACAATTGATTAGATTTTCTTTCAAATTTCATTTCTACAAGCAATATTTTGATTTAGTTCAGAAATAGAATATATTTCTATCTTTGTTGTTTGTTCTCTAAATCTTACCTTATCTATTTTAAGTGTTGCTAGATCTGAAATATTGTAAGTGTGGGCATAGGGTAGTTTTTTTTAATAGAAAGATTAAGATCTTAGATTATTTTATGTATCATCAATATTAGTCTCTGTTAGTTCCCCACATAAATTTTGTTAAATGACTTGAAATAAAAGTATGCTTCCTTGGTTGATAAGATCAACAATTAGGTGAGTAGTTGTTTTTCTTTGAGCAATTAAATCCAGAACATTTTTGTGCCATTATCCTGTAGGTTGTAAAAAAAGTACTACCATATTACTAACTAGTTGTATATGCATACCTGACTCAAAGAGAGTTGGACATTAAATATGAAAGGTAACAATATGCACACGCACCCTAGAAAACTTGTGGATGTTTCCCTCAGTTCGTAGTTTTAGGTCATATAATATTCATGATTAGAAGAGGAAATAGAGGTAAAAATAAAAGAGAAACAAATCCAAAAACTACCCCTCTAAGTAATAAAACCCAAATCCATGCAAGCCTTAGGAGACTGACCTTTATAGGCGATATCACATGGAAAATAGAATCTCAAGCTTTAGTAGGACCTCAACTAGTATTCATAAAAGGATCTACTTTTCTCATTGCCCCTGTGGAAAAATACTCAATTGTAGCAGAAGTTGAGATTCATGATAAAAATTTTGGATCAACAACAAGAAAAGAAGATAGTTTTCAAACCTTATGAACAAATCATCCTGGAATTCATAATAAGAGTGTGGGGCACTCTTATAACTTGAGAGAAAGAGGCGATGAAAAAATTAATTCAAACGTTCAAACATCTTAACAAGATCCTCCTACAACACTAATATCAAGGGAAGGCATTGTGATCTCTGACTTAGGTAGTGTTGTAAGACTTAGATATATTCCCCGAGAGCCATAATAATGTTCTTAACACTAAACACGTCCTTATCAAATAGTACCTCCTGAATTCAGGATCCCAGAAGTGTATTCGCAATTTTTTGAGCAAATGGTAGGAAAAGTGAATGCATTAGCCACAACAACCTCAACAATAACATTTCCTATTATTGACCAACATAAAAATGCATGTATGAAATCCATGCCACTACAATGTCTTCCAAATTTCCTTGGATTAGCATCAGAATATCCAGATGCATTCCTGTTTGAATTCGATGTCCTATGTAGAGGATATGATTAAACCATCGACCTAGAATAATTGAAGTTGTTCCCATATACCTTGAAGGGAGAAACGTTACAATGGTTTATAGGATTAACAAGTGGTACCATTAACTCTTGGGATGAAATGAACGAATCCTTTCTAAAAAATAACAAGACTAATGTTTGTTCATGGATTTGAGAGAAGAAATATTTAAGATGACTTACAAAGAGGATGAGATTTTAAAGGAGTACATCGAAAGGTTGCAATGAAACTTGTAGAGGTCAACATATACTACGCTTCCTAAAGAAATCTTGAAATATGTCCTTATTGGGGGAATGAAAGATGAATGGTTAGAAACACTTAAACTAATGGGACACAAAGATATTTCAAAGGAATAATATGATGATATTATCAAGCTGTGTGTTAGGTGTTCCCAAGGAAGTGCAAGGAATAAGCATGGGATATGCAATCCCCTAAATAAAGATAGTAGAACCACTAGTGGAGGAGATACCTGGGAAGAAAATGGTAATTTATTAGAAGATTTTAAAACTGGTATTTTGAGTACCATAACTACACAATTGGATGTCATGTTGGTGAAACAAAAATAGGCAGTCATGGAACAAGCATTAGCAATATTTTGTCATCGTTGTTGCTAGAAACATGGCCGCAAGGAATTCCCATTAGACGTGATCAAAATTTGTGCAATATGCGTGAAATATAATTCAACCAATCATTGTCCATCCTTGCCAGTATTAAAATTTGTCGACAAGGAGGATGGGCAGAAACCTGAACTAGCATACCTTGTATCTCAACAATGGCAATGGAAATCACGTCCTCCAAGTATGTCCCAATATCCTTTTATGTTTTCTACTGGTCAATACAACCAACAATAACTTTGGACAATATTCAAAGATCCAACAATACCCTAGAACATCTTAGCAGAGTCAACAACACTTCACACGCTCTTGGCCAAATCAATAGTACTCTAGATCCTCGTGGAAAAACCAACAATATTTTGGACCACCTTGGCAAATCCTACAAAATACACAATATCCTTCCTAATGGAAAAATTAGGTCACTCAAGGGTCACCACAACCTAAAAATTGGCAACGCCTTCCAAGTCCAACTAATCAATATCTAGGGTTGTTACCCTAATCACAACCACTGCAATCACAGCTCTAGTTACCCCTAAATACTTCACCCCCGTTACACCTCCAATTGCTTGCACAACCAAATCCAAATCCAAATAACCAACCCACTCAACTTGTAGAAATATTAGATACTTTTGATTATTATATTCACCCTTAGAGCGTGGCGAAATAGAGTTGATATCGGGGTAAATAATTTTTACAAAAAAATATCCAATAATTTAAGAGCAAATAGAAAATGAAGTATATAATAAAGAACAAACTAAATCTCGACCTGAAAATCTTTTCACTAGTTTTAACGTATGATGGGTCAGAGTCATCCTTTCCACTAACATTAGATTCATTCGGTGAACCTACTAGAAACAAAAAAATCAACTAAGGTTACAATTGTTTCTCCCCCATTTCCAAAAAGATTGACTATATTGAAACAACCAATATACCCTGAAATTTATTTAGTAGGGGAATTATGAAATCTATCTATTAAGATTCATCTCTTGCAAGCTATAAAATATGTCACTGTTTATGAAAAAAATTAAGGAATTGTGTTTCAAGAAGCTCTAAATGAAGCCTAAGGACCCTCCCACTATACATGTAATTTGGAAATTAGCTAACCTAAAACTAGGAAAACATATTCCTATGAATTATGAAGACCCTAGGAATCCTTTAGTCACTATACAAGTGTAGGGTATTAGTTTTCCAAATACTTTGGTAGATATGGGAGCTTCTATTAATATTATGACATTGAAGGCCTACACCTTTCTTGGACTACATCAATTAATACCAACCCCTAATCTACTATAATTACTCAATAGACATATAGTTAAACTAGAAGGAATTCTTGAATATGTAATTTTTTTAGTGGACTCTTGTGATGAACTCACTGATTTCTTGGTTCTCTTTCTTAAATACAAGCTAAAAGGACATCCCCTTATTCTAGGGCGACCCTGGATTGCTACTATAGATCGTTACATTATATGTCAAACTGGGAATATGACAATTTATCAAGGAACAACCATTAAGAGCCTTACTATTTATCCACCTGCCAAAATCAACATAGAATCAGCTATCTCAATGTGGTTCTCTTGTGATTGTAAAAAAGAGAAGTTTCATCCCATATTGAATATTTTAAAAGCCCTTACTTTTAAACAATATATTGAGGATGATACCATTAGTAGCTTTATTAGTCAACACTCTTCTGTAGAACATCCAAATTGCCACATTCTTAAACCTATATTGGATAATGAAGCTCAAGGTAACCTTATGGATTATTCCACTAGCGATCATATCCCTACAACAATTGTCATAACAACATTCCAATTGAAATTGAGCCTAGTAAAACAACAAACATTAATTCCAATCTTACTATTTCTCAATGAGAATGAATGATACAATTTATCCAAAAGCATAAACAAGCTTTTTCCTAGGATTACATAGATCTAAACAACATTGATGCTAAATTATGTACAAACCATATTTATAAAGAGAAATATTTTCATCATATTCGTCACCCTTAAGGAATGTTTAACCCACACCTTAACGATATATTTAAGCAAGAACTTTAAAAACTGCAGAATGTTAATTTCACATATCCTATATTAAATTGTTAATGGGTTTCTACGCTATTAGTCATCCCTAAGAAGAATAGGAAGTGGTGAATTTTTGTAGATTATAGGGAATTAATAAAGCTACAAAAAAATAACACTTCCCTCTTCCATTTATTGACCAAGTTCTTGATACTCTCTTTGGAAAGAAATAATTTTACTTTTTTTCTCTGAATGGATTCAGTGGATATAAACATATCCAAATTACTCTATAATACTAAGATAAAACTACATTTACTCTCCTATGGGGAACATTTTCATGCTGATTTCTTCCATTCAGGCTTTGTAATGCACCCGTAACCTTTCAAAGATAAGTTCTGGATATATTCTATGATATAGTAAATGATGGACATCAAATCTATATGGATGCTTTCACACCATATGGTGATGAATTTGAAGAAACTCTGAATAATCTGGAGAAATTCATGATCATATGTATATTATCCAAGATATGACTCAACCATGTAGTTCCACATGCTAATAATAGAAGGTGTGGTTTTGGGACATTTTATTTCTATTGCAGGCATTTAGGTGGACCTGAAAAAAATTGAGGTAATTCTCAATATTATTGTTCCTCATAAACCAAAAGAGGTATGTACCTTTGTTGGGTGCAAATATTGTCGTTTAATAATTTCCAAATCATTAATTTTCAACCCAAGGATTTCATAGACTTACGAGGCACATGCACAATATATGTAGAATTGAAGCCAAATTAACCTAATCTAATTTTTGAAACTGAAGCACACAACTGAAATTGAATTGCATAAACTGAATTAATCTAGAAATATGAAATTGGATAAAAGAAAAACAACATGTGAAAAGAAACAAAGAATAAATAGCAAATAGCAAAAACAAACACATGTGAGCTCACATTCACAATAAAGAAATATAAATTTATTACATCATAATGACTTACAATCCTCTCCAACCATAACATAACATAACCTAACAATAAATTACCTCTACTAATAGAGAGAGATCACTCATATTTATATATGAGTTTCTTTGAAAAGGAGATAAGCAACTCATAAATACAACTCCACTTTTCTCTCAACCAATTTCCATAATTACAAAATATGATCCCTTCAAATCCTCACACAAATATTGGATGAGATATTCATATCCTCATGATCTTCTCCTTGAAATGGATTTGAATGACTATCTCCTCAAATCTCTTAAAATAATCCTACATTGATTTATTTTCTCCCATGAGATATGTTTGACTCCTTCCAAATCTTCTTTCAATCTTGGAGAGAATTCGAAATTGAACCTTGGAGGCCACATAAGAGTGTCTTGGAAGCTTCCAAATCACCTACACGTGTCACTAAACTTATTCCACCTTTAGGTGTCAGTAAAGCTATGTTAGTTTTCTAACTTTTTATCATAAATTCACTTAAAGTGCATGAAAATAAATAAATTGGAAAATAATAAGGGAGACCCATATTTAACATGAAAATGGTATGATAAAGGGTGGATGGATAAATATAATATGGATAAGTATGAGGAATAATGGAAAGAAATGTGGATGAAAATATGAGAATATTGAGACTCAACATCCCCCCAACTGAACTTGTTGCATGTCCTCATGCAACATTGCATGAATTTTCATGTACGATTTTGGCTTCTTAACTTTGGCTTTCATGTATTTTTAACAATAAATCATTCCATGATGTGAAATACATGAGTAGTAGTTGATAAGTCTTATGGTTAGTTCTTGTGTTTCAACCATCAATATGGAAAATGTTGGTTCTTGTGTTAACAACATTTATTTTGTTTATTTTGTTTGCTACAATAATATTTTAAGCATACTTGCACTGGAAATGATAAGTTTTGAATGTACATAAGAAAGCTCTTTTCTTCATATCGGTGAATCATGCCTATAATATATAATATATTATATATATATATATATATATATATATATATATATATATATATATATATATATATCAATTTTTTCGCAACAAAGTGTAATTGGAAGAGACATGTTGGTCAATGGTAAAGAAGATGGAATTATGAGATGGTAATGAATATAGTTCCCCCCAGCCCCAAATGAAGATGTGTTATGTTTTTGAAATTGAGAAAGGAAATGGAACATGGTGAGGAAAGTTTCCAAATTCATTCATTTCTAGCAATTAAGGAATTATATGCTTAAATATTAGAAAGAAACATACTTCTACTTACCCAAAATGTTGATAAATTATGCAGTAGGAATGTGGTTGATGCTTCTGCTGGATCATGGAAAATGTGGTTGCTGTTGTTGCTTGATCACGGATCAAAATATGAAGTCTAAAAGTGGAACTGTGGTACTCTCATATGGTTGGAAATATACTGCTACAACTGTTGAAGGAATCATGAAAAGTATATAGTATTCACCTGCTACAAAACCTGATGGTATAGTTCTAGTCATGTGAATAGATGTGTTGATGTAGAGCATGAATAGAATTCATTGGATTATCGTCCATTAATGAATGGCATTAACCAATGCGAGGAAAACTCACCATTAATGTAAATCAGTGCCGAGGTACCCAAGTACATCTTGCAAAGTGCAAATAGATGAGTTGATGTCAAGCTACTTGCAAGCTCCAACGATCAAGGGACATTGATGTATTCCCATGATTGTCGGAAACAGATCTTGTCATTAAGGCATACAAGCCTCAAGGTACTAATAATGACTCTAATCTCTATCCCAGATAAGGTGCTAAGGTCGATGGGTCAAGAATTGTTGAAAGTTGGTCCTTAAGGAATCCCACATCAGTCAACGTGAGGTCATAAAAAATTATTGGTTGGACTATAGATAAAATATGTCATGGTTAAACAGTTTTTATGGCAAGGAAAACAAGTAAATGTAGAGATTTGGATGGTTTTAGTCATAAGGCAAAAAGATGAACTGAAAAGAAGGAAAAAATGTATGAAACTCAAAAAATAGCCATGTGTGAAGTCATGATGGGTAAGGCAATGAATCAGTGGACTCGAATATGGATGACTAATGAGATTTGAAGGAGAATTTTTGGTAAACATATCATGACACAAAAGGTTTTTGTGTAACGACAAATGTCATGACATATGTAATGAAGAATTAGCTCCTCTAAACTTCAATGATGCATGTTTTATTTTGATTTATGGAGATCACATTTGCATGAACTTGGATCATCTGCACACTTGTAAAAGATTAGTACAAATCCTGCATGAAAATTGTGAGAGCTTTTTAAATACATAAAATGCAAGAATGAGTATGAATGCTAGCAACCAAATAAAATAAAATGAAAAATAAAAATCATGTTGCCTTTTCACACAAGTTCCTTTGAAGTAACTCCAAGAAACTAATTAGCATAAATCGTTTCCAAGAATTATGAAATGTTCATTTGCAAAATCTTTACGTTTTTGTTTTTAAGTTTTATTTATTTGTTTTTAATTGTTTTGAATTTTGTATATTTTTTTATTTTTATTATTTACACAACCCATTAGTAAGCATGAAACAAAAAAAATCAATCAAATGGGGGAAATGTTGGTTGGCCATTGGATATCCATCTAGAATTATGGAGAATAATTGTGATAAGGATGCCTTCTTGTAACATTATCAAGGAAAGGAGTGACGCATTTAATTCAAATCATTGATCGATTGATTGTCACATGATGAAGTAACATAAGTGGGTTGAGTCAGCGAGAAAGGATGTATAGGCCTATCGAATGTGTGGAGATCCATGAGGATATCAATCCTCAACCGCCCATGTGCTTCATTGGCACACCAAAACCCCGCAAACTATGGAGATCATATTTGTAAAATAGCTTGAGAATCACTTTAATTTCATAGATAATGCAATCTTTAACATAATAATAAGGAACATTGGAAAATAAGACATATAAATGATTTTACCTTATTAAAATCCATGGTTTTACTTCTTTTATTGAGTTGAGAGTGATGATGAAAAGAGGAAAATGGATGGAAAAGGGTGTCAAAACAAATCAACCATGGAACTCTACATTCCCCCACACTGAAGATTTTGTATGTGCGTATGCTAGTTAGCAGTCAGACCAGTTGAATTCATGGTTCCAAGTTAGCTTGGAGGTAATTTTTCCATCGACTAATCATTTAGAATTTTATTGTGCATTAGTTTCCTTGGGAGATCTGCAAAAACAGTGCAAAAAGTTATGATAAAATAATGTTGGAAGTCATTTTTTCTATGTGTTGTCAAGTTAAAGAGAGTTGGAACAAAATACATTCCCCAGTTTCTGCACGGTTTGATTGGTCTCTCTTTTTTATGATGTTTTGACTGATATGTGATGTGATAACAGTTTCTCATCCTTTTAAGTCTCATTCTTGTGCCAAATAGGATACTTCACACGTGGGCCACAGCACCAGCGCTGCAGAGGACATATATTCATCGTGACATAATGTGAAAATAACTGCATATTTTTCTTAATACATTTTACCGCTGCAATACTCAGCGAGAATGAGATTCAAAAAAATTGAATAGTGAATTAATAAAATAAGATCTAAATTCTTTTGGAAGGTGGCACTCTTCTTTGTGACCGATTCTCTCCTCATATTACTATTGTATTACACCTCCAGTTATCATGTTAACATTTGGACAGAACCTTAAATAAACACGGTGCAATGATTGCGATAAATTACTATTCTCAATGTTGTGCTACACTGCTCTACTCATCTCTCATCAAGCCAAGGAAGGAAAGCATTAGTCCTCTTTCTTAAAGAAACAAAAATTAAAAAAAAAAGGCAGGAACATATTCTTTGTAATTTGTAATGGTCGGTTTGGTTATTGTGACAACATATTTCACCTGTGCGCAATATATAATTGATGTGGACATATGATTGACACTAAACTATTAAAGGAAATATGAAACAAATACTACCTACCGGCAATGAAGGATGCCATGGCATTTTTTTTTAAATTGAGAGGTGGGCATGTGAATCCAGGAGGAGGAGTAAGGCCATATTGAACAAAAAGATCTAGATCCAATGGTATATGGTCTATGTGAATGTAATGGTTGTGACTATGTGGCATAAAATTGTCTCCACAAACTACCTTCTTATATAGTGGGATGTTTGTAGAAATTTCGTCCATACCTTTTCCTTTCAGCTCCTCCGCCTTATCAACAAACCCTAGAACATGCTTCATTGCAAATGGGAGTGAAATCCCACAGAATGTTGAAGAGAATAATATTCTTCTCAGAAACCAAATAGTGGACAAAACTTGCTAGAGCTTTCTTTCTTCATCAAAATATGCCAGAATTGTTACACAGTAATTTGTCACCATTGGTCACCGTCCCTGTTACCCCTGTTTTCGTACATTGGAGGATACATTCCGGGACCTGTGAGCAGTGACATAGCCTAAAAATACTTGCATTATGTTCCCCTGAGTATGTACTTCATGTTCCCTGAAGACACCTTCTGCAAATTATCCCTGAAAAGTGCCCTTTTTCCATTGGCGCAGGTACACAGTTCCTTATCCGCGCCAATCACTGAGATCCTCAAAAGGGGGCGCGCCCATTGGCGCTCTGTCCTAGAACAACACTCGCGCCAACTAAGTTTGACAATTATTTTTGGCAAACGCGCACCCATATGATTTTTCCTTTCTGATCATGAAGTATTTTGAGGGAAAAATCCATCCGATAGAGGTCGAGAGTCATCATCTATCCTTGAAAACTATCCTCAGTAGCTTTTCGGAGATAATGTCGATCCACAATGGGCGTCCTAGTGCATTGAATCTTCCTCCCTTCTCCATTTATAAAAGTATGTCCTCATGCATTAGACAAGCTAGTTCTGGAGTTCTGGAGTTAGGGAGTTCTGGAGTAATGCTAGTTGTGATTATGCTTGTCTGGAGTGATAGTAAGAGTCTTGAAGCATAGGGAGGTTATGCTGCCGGAATCCTGAGAGAGAGAAGATCTATTGCAAGGCATACATAGCTGCTCGCCCAGCCAGAGAATAGGTTCAACGTTAGAACCTTGGTTGTATCTTTCTTTGCCTATTATTCATTAATAAACGACTGCTATTATGGTTCCAATCTCATTGCCTATTATGATGTTTGATTTATTTCCTTTCTGACTGAAATATATTTGTGCTTTGGATTTTATGCTTTTATTTGTGTCGTTCTTTGCATGTGCAGGTGTCCGTTCACAAGGATTGTGGGGATTGTGACCAGCCGGAGCAAAGGAATGGGAGCGTGACTCTTCTACAAGTATTAGCGTTGGAATCCAGGTAGGTCCTCGTCATCGATCTTTGATTTACAATTAGGAACCTGCGTGTTAGCGTTGTTTGATTGTTGCTAGACCCCATTTGGGCTAGTGGGATCGCCTCTGTCTACAGAGGGGATTTACCTGTTCAACAATTTGGCGACTCCACTGGGGAGGTCAACTTTTTGTTTGATTTTTAAACTTTAGACGGAGCCTGAAGCATGGCCAGATAGCCTTCGAAACACTATTGTTTTGCATTAGTGAAGTAGATCAAAGCCACTTCAGTCAATCTCCGATTTGGTTTACGGACTGAACAATTTGGAGTTTGTCTTGCATGTTAGTTTTCTCTTGTTTGCTTGCTTGGATAGTTTTCTAGATTGAATTTCTTGTTTCCTCTTGCTTCCTGGCCCGCCTAGATACTGTAAACCAAGCTTTGGACCGCCTGTTTTTCTTTTTGACTTGGAAAACTTTATTAGCGCGGCTTTTCCTTTGACAGTCGCGCCAGTTGGCGCATGCTTCTAACTGAAAACCCGCGCCAATCCCTTTATAGCACGAGTTACAGCCTGACAGTCGCGCTAGGCCTGTTGACCTTTTCAGTTCGCTTGTTTGCTAGCCTTCTGAGCTTGGATTTGTATCTCGCTATATCTTTTGCAGCTTCTGGAAGTGTGTTAGACCTTTGTGTGACTGGTTATTACTTTTATCCTTCAGTTGTTTTCTTATTTCTATCGATTTTGTATCCTAGCCCTAGACCACCTAGTGGCTTTGCATGTCGAGCCTTCTGTGGGAAATTGTGGTTTTATAATCCAGTCAACTTTTTGGTTGTTTTCCACACTCATCTAGAGATTTTGAAAGTTTGTTATTCTATGCTTCGAGTGATTCACTTCTAGCTTGTTTGGAAATCTCACCCAATTTTCTTGATTTGCACTTGATTGGTTCTTAGATTACATTAGAATCATCTTGTGTTTAAGAATTCTTTTGCATAGATCACATTTGCATAATTAGAATTCTCATTTGTTCATAGATTACGTTTGCACACTTTTCAAGTGAATTGGGTGTTTGCCTTCCTCCTTTGAATTCTGTTTTGTCTTGTTGAGCTTAGATCACATAGCTCGTACAAGCCTTTGTTTTTCCTTTGATTTGGAAAACTGTTTTGGTGTCTTGAGAACTTTGTTGTGTTTTCATTAAGTGATTTTATTCCTTTTGCTTGGTGTAGCTATCTCTCAAAATCATTTTAAGTGCTTTGTGCCATTGGAAAGAAAATCAAACTGGTATCTTTTGCATTTAATAGTTGGAAAGGAAAAAGAACATTTTGTTGATTCGCATTTTCAAAAGAGAAGTTTCGTTTCCTTGCCATTAGCTGCATTAGATTGTTTGATTGCTTGTGTTAATTTTGTTTGATCGAAAAATTCCTAACCTTCTCATAGTTAGAATTCATCGAACGAAATGATGTTCTTTGGCATGTAGTTTGCATCTAAGTAATTTTGAGAGATTACATACGATAGGACCTGAAACCGAAACTTAATTGAAGATCAACCATAATATGAACTGAATAAACTTAACAATGCATTGGAACTTAACGCAAACATTCTAGAGGTCTAGGCTAGAGACGTGCTCCGGCATCTTTAAACCTGGTAGCTTACCGTCGAGTGGTTGGGTGATTCCTCCACAGTGAAACGATAGGTGCCAGCACAGATTTGGGCTCCCACGTACCGTCGCGTATATATGGGGAGACTCCACTAGGTTTGCATCCTTTATCTATAGGAAGCTGAGTCTGCCACCTTGTGAACCGTAACGCACCGAACACAGCATTCGAGAAGATTGACTGCAGTACGGAAAGTCCTTGGTTCTCATACGATTGCCAAGGTGTATAAGCAGTTTTACAGATCGCTTGGTAAACCTTTTGCCTAGAATCTCCAGAGCAGTCACTTTTGATCCTTTTCGGACTCCCTAAAAGAAAAGGTGTAAGTGAGCGTCTTGTCACTTCGTGCTCATTAAACATTCGAAGGAGACTAGAGTCATCTTTTTTTCCTTTTCTCGACTCTTAAAAAATGAAAAGGTCAAGTTAAGTGTCTTAAAATTTATTTGACCACGATAACATATAACCCGATTAAATTTTGTTTGCGTTAGTCTGAGTAGGTTCTAGTTTCGTTAGATTCCCTAGGATTTTGTGAAGTCCCATCCTGGCGGAATTACCAATCTCGTCTCCCGAGATACCGGTTGTGAGTAGAACTCTTCCTATTGTTCCAAGTATACAACCGCTTAACTCTCATGCTCCAGGTGACGAGAATTACCAATTTTATTCGAACCCTATTTGGGAACCTTCTCAAAACGGTATCCCTTTTTGGGAATACACTTCTCCTCGACAACCATTTCCTTCTGATATGGAAAACCCATCCCCTACTACGACTGATGAATCTGGTGTCCCAGGGGACAAGATTCCCACCACAATGGAATCTACACCTGTTAGTAGAACTCCTGCTACTGGGGGATTACCTCCTGGCTATAGAGCATTGCGTAATTTTCTGTCATCTCCCTTTCCGACTTCTATTTGGTCACCACCCATTTTCTCCAATATGGAGCCTTTGACTCCACAACATCGCGGTACAACTGTTACCTCAGTCACAACCCCTCCAACAGTATCTGTGGCTTCTTCGACCCCTATTTTTAGTCGACCTTTGACCTCTTTATTTGTAGGTTTTGATCCTACATCGAATGTCCCACTTGAAGGGCAATACGGTCAGCATCTACCACCTCCTGGGACTTGGACAGGTCAACCGACTATAGAGGTTTCAGTTCCGCCGTCAATAGATTGGGGTTCCACCTTTTATCATGGTGGTCAAGCATCGTATGCGCAACCCGAACAACCACCTCAGAAAAACCTACAAGGAAAATCCTTCCAAGGAAACCCTTTTGCCTCTAGTGGTCCTTTTTTCACCTCTCATACGCAACCTACTCGTAATCCAGGCCAACCTTCCACTCAACAAGCTCAACCTGGTATCCAGCAAGGTTCTCATACTGGACAAACCGGCCAATCATTTGTTAACCCAAATCAACCCAACGTCCAGTATACCCAAGTTTCTGGACAAGCTGCCCAACCACCTGGTCAGCCAACTGTCCAGTATACTCAATCTTCTGGGCAAGCCGGTCAGCCTCAAACACAGTTGGGCCAACTACCTGCCCAGTCCACTCAGCCATCTGGTATGTTAGGACAACCTTCTGCCGCACAACAGCAACCTCAGTATCAGCAGGTAAGTCAACCTCAGTATCAGCAGGTAGGCCAACCTCAGTATCAGCAAGGTTATCCTTCTGCTCAGATAGCCCAACCTACTGGACAGTCTACTGGCGCTGCTCAACCCGGCCCTTGGCCCCAAGTGGGACCCCAAAATCCATCTCGTCCTCAAATCTAGGCTGGAGTTCAATCCCAAACATTTTATCAAACTCAGCCTGGGTCTCAAGCTCAATTTGGGGTCCCACCACAATACGGTTATCAACAACCTCAAGGGCAACCTTTTTTTGCCCCTTACCAGAATTATCAACAACCATATGGTGCTTCTGCAGCATCGTTTGGTAATCCATACGCTGGGGGGCAAAACACAAATTCGTATAGCCAACACACCATGGGGCCAAATCCGTCAGGGCAAAGCCCATGGGGGCAACCACCACCTGGTTGGAACCCGGGTGCTCCATCCTACCAACAGCCCCAGATGTCTTTCAATCCTCAGTTACCGTTCTTAGCGACTTTAGAATTACCGGATGTGTCCAAACTGACTAATGATCCTATTCTTCATAATCCTTATTGGCCTCCGGTTTCGACCAAAATTCCTGGTGACTGTCCAAAATTCGATGGTAAAGCTAATGAAGATCCACAAGCTCATGTCATGACCTATCATCTTTGGTGTTCATCCAATTCATGGCTTGATGATTCAATTCGGCTTCGACTTTTTCAAAGGACTCTCACTGGCTCTGCCGCTAAGAGGTATATTGAGCTAAATCGCGGGTCCTTTCAGGATTTCAACTCGTTGGCTATGGCATTCCTCACTCATTTTCAGTTGCCCATTCGTTATGAAACGGGCACGCACCTCCTCACATCCTTAAGACAAACAACCGCTACGCACATCTCTGATCACATCCATGAATGGAGACGGCGTAGACGTATGATTAAATTTTGGATTCCCGACCAGCTTCTTACGGATTGGTTCACGACTTTGTTCGTCCTTCCAATAGCTCGGGACATTGCTATGGGAGCGTGTGTTACTGAAGAGAAAGCTATCGCGCGTGCTCAGTACCTCGACTTGGTTTATTCTCAGTCAGGTACATTGTATGATTATTTTCCTGATGCCCCTAGACTAGGAACATCCAAAGCCCCGCCAACACCTACTGTTGACGGCATTATTGGGTCTGTTAGTTCATCCTCTAAGAAAAATTTCGCGAATCCTGGGAAGCAAAAGTCAAATGCTCCAATTGAAACTACTTCTCAGGTTATACCTACTTCTAAACCTACTTCCGAGGTTAATGCCGTTCAGTCCACCAAGACAGACAAAACCTCGAAAGCAAAAAAGAAAGAGAAAGCGAAAAACAAGCCAGAACAACCTAAACAGGAACCACCTAAACCTCAATCTGAGGAGAGTGCCAAACGCAAACCCAAGTATCCTTGTCTTATCTGTGATGAGGATCACTATACCAAAGACTGCCCTCGGTGGTCTGAAGTTAGTCGTTTGTTGAAAGGCGCTCCCGGGGT